>BLKR01003436.1:0-91804 GCA_011170035.1 Teleogryllus occipitalis | reverse complement strand
GGAGATTTGTGCGGGGGACGAGAGTCGAAGTGGAGTGAGGGATGGCGGGAAGGGCGAGGGGGGTTAGGAGGGAAGGGAAGGGATGGAGGGGCGGTCGAGAGCTGCAGGAGGGAGGGGGGCGAGGAGGCGTGGGGTGGTGGGCGAAAGGTGAGGAGCATGGGGATTTGTGCGGGAGACGAGGGGGAGGGGGGAGGGGGTTTAGAAGGGAAGGGGAGAGTAGGAGGGGCGGTTGAGTGCTGCAGGAGGGAGCGGGGTGAAGAGGCGATGGGCGACAAGTTGAGGGGTCGGGGACCAGCTTTGAGGTACGGGTGGCGAGGGGGAAGGTACGGGAGGGGCGAGATCAATAGGGGGGTAAGGACGCACGGGGTGGTGAGCGGAAGGCGAGGAGGCATGGCGTGAGGTGGTAGGTGTGGTGGACGAGGTCGAATGGCGAGTGGCGCGAGGGGCGGAGGGGCGAGAGGCTAGGGGGAGCGGCTGTAGGGGGAGTGAGGTCTTGGTTGGCGTGGGGGTGTGGGGCGTTCACGAGGTGGCAAAGGGGCGAGAGGTCGACGCTTGAGGGGGAGGCGAGGAGGCGAAGGGTCAAGAGGGCGGGATGCGAAGGGATGAAGGGCGACGGGACGAGTGGGCGAGGCAGCGTGGGCGGGGGGGCGGGGGCGAGGGGTGAGGGGCGGAGGGCGGGGGTCGGGGCGGGGGCGGGGGGCGAGGGGCGGAGGGCGGGGGCGGGGGGCGGGGGCGGGGGGTGAAGGGACGAGTGGGCGGGGCGGCGTGGGCGGTGGGCGGTGGGCGATGGACGACGCACCGCCCGGGTTAGGGGCTCGTGGAGGGGCGTGCTGCAAAGACGCATCGCTGGCGCCTGGAGCTGACGGGACGGCGGACGAGGCGCCATCCAGCGGCAGCTGCCGGCGTTTGGCGCGCGGAGAGACGGAGGCCTGAGCTAGCGTACACATGGCTAGCCACAGCCCCACACTTCATGGACAAGTCACCACAAATGGCATCGTCAGGAACTGACAACTCGCTTTCAAACTTTTGATTTGGACTGTTCCTTACCACGAAATATCTGTCTAGTTATCCCGAAATCGGCTGAACCGCCAATGACGCTGACAGACGTCACAGAAACCTTAGATTACATACTCACAATGGCTGGCATTACAACTTCTGGGCGAAGAAATCGAATAGGCTACCGGGTATAGATACTCAATAATTCTGTGGGGAACATTTGTTGCATCTCGTAAATATTATAGGAAGCAAGTTAAAATGATATTAAATCTATGAAATTAGAAAAAAATTCATTGAAAACGACCGAAAAATGTAAAAAATTTTTAAAAAAATGACTTATTAGACGAAGTCGACGAAAAATGCAAAAATTTACATAAAAATGGGTCATTTCTCTTTCTAATAATATAAAATTAATTTCTATACTAAACGGCATTTTTTTAAAGAAAAAAGAAAAAATGACATTCATTACAATCCACCCCCTATTGGTGAAGTTGACACCATTTAAGCACCAATCCACCAACTAATACATTTTATCTCTGATATTCGGCGACAGTGGCCGACAAAACAATGGTGTCGGTTTTATATCCGTTTCTTTCGTAGTTACGTACTTGAATAAATTATCGATTTAGACGGGAATAGTAAGAAGATTTCCGTTTGACGTGCTTTCTGAGTTATTTTACATGACTTCAGCGAGGCGTTGTGCAGCGTACAATGTTCTCAATGAATATTCTTTATAAAATTCTCGATACGCGAATTTGCTGTCGCGTTTCTTCCTGAAAACTTGCTTCGGAGATCTTAAGTTCATCTCTTGTACATGTTAATAACTTTATATCATTCTTCTAAAATATTAAAATTACTATTTCACTCAGGTCTGTACGCGTCGTAAGTATTGCTCGCGCAAGTTTTCTTGATACACGAGCTCCCTAGTCCTCATCCAGCTGAATAGCACGGCCCGGTCAGATACTTGGGTTCGACACGGAACGGTACGTACCAATTTACAATGCTGGCAACAACCGCCTCGTGCTTTCAAAACAATTGTCGCATTTCTCGTGGGACACTTTGGCGCGTTATGTTCATGCCCACGGTTGGTACGCCTGTTTAAGCCGTGACGTAGCAGAGTCCTCCTCTCCCCACACACCCCGCTGTGGAATGTCAAGAAAACTTGCGCGTGTAGTAACCAATGCTAAGTAAGAATCTATTCAAATTCAACCAATTCCAGATGTCAATCACCATGTGATTATCACTTTGTTTAACTTTGCAACTCCCCTATTATCACTTTGTTGCTTTTAAGACAAAGATAGCAATTGTTTCAGGTTCATAATAGCTAGTGAGCATCAATATATTAAAATGTGTAATTTTGGTAATGTTTAAAACTCCGAAAAACAATCTATTGCTAAAACTTCAGTGACGAAAAACAGCAAAAGAAACAGAGAAAGTGTGTGGAATGAATTTCAAGAATTTTGTGAAGAAAGAAAATATAAATGGACATCACAAACTACATATGAAGAAATTACATATATTTTAGGCAATTAATATGCGAAGGTTAGATGATGAAGAGTACAAAAAATACGCTATCAGAACTATGTAGAACGTTACAACCACAATTATTCAGAAAAATACTTTAATGAGTATACAGTGTGTTCAACCCATTCGAAATTGACGAATCCTGCACCAAATTCAGCTTGTACATCTTCCATTTCAAATAGTTCCACGCAATAGTAAGACCTGGAAAACTCAACTTCCTACAATTTTAATTATTGTGTTTTAATAAATATTAATAGTAATTAGCTTTGTTATTATTGTTTTTTGAAAGTTTTATTACCATAAAATCAAAACATATTTGTAATCATTTTCTGCATTAAACTGTTATTCATATTTCACTTGATTATAAGTTATTCCATGAGGCAGTGATAAATCGGAGCTGATTGATAGTTTCACGTATTCCGGTAGTAATTTTGAGTAATATACATGTTTTTCGTAATTCCTGTGATTTTAATTATCCATTCGAATCATGTAATGTCTTAATTCGTAAAATAGTCACACTAAATATCACTCGAAATGCTATTCCTTACGATAATGACAACACAGTTAATCTAACTCAACACATAATATATTTTGTGTATTCTCCTCAATACACATTACATAAAACTGGAATAGCAAAGTACAGATTTATAATAGATAGCAGTTATCTAACACCTCTGGTAATGCCTCTAGAAGTAGTGTCTCCGCGAGAATAACAATATACAAGGTATACTGGAAAAAACGAAGATATTTCTATTGCTAACAAAGATTAATTTCGATAAATATTGAAGTGCTGTTTGTACGTGAAGCTTCACCTGAGTGCTCAGTTTGAATCAAGTTTGTATAAGTCTGAAAAAACGATTATATTGCTAAAAAAGATTAATTTCGATAAATATAGAAGTGCGGTTTGTGCCTGACGCTTCACCTGAGTGCTCAGTTTGAATCAAGTTTGTATAAGTCTGAAAAAACGATTATATTGCTAAAAAGATTAATTTCGATAAATATAGAAGTGCGGTTTGTGCCTGACGTTTCACCTGAGTGCTCAGTTTGAATTAAGTTTGTATAAGTCTGAAAAACGATTATATTGCTAAAAAAACAATTTCGATAAATATAAAACTGCGGTTTGTGCCTGACGTTTCACCTGAGTGCTCAGTTTGAATCAAGTTTGTATAAGTCTGTAAAAACGATTATATTGCTAAAAAAAAACAATTTCGATAAATATAGAACTGCGGTTTGTGCCTGACGTTTCATCTGAGTGCTCAGTTTGAATCAAGTTTCTATAAGTCTGAAAAAACGATTATATTGCTAAAAAGATTAATTTCGATAAATATAGAAGTGCGGTTTGTGCCTGAAGCTTCACCTGAGTGGCTCAGTTTGAATCAAGTTTGTATAAGTCTGAAAAAACGATTATATTGCTAAAAAGATTAATTTCGATAAATATAGAAGTGCGGTTTGTGCCTGACGTTTCACCTGAGTGCTCAGTTTGAATTAAGTTTGTATAAGTCTGAAAAAACGATTATATTGCTAAAAAGATTAATTTCGATAAATATAGAAGTGCGGTTTGTGCCTGACGTTTCACCTGAGTGCTCAGTTTGAATCAAGTTTGTATAAGTCTGAAAAAACGATTATATTGCTAAAAAAGATTAATTTCGATAAATATAGAAGTGCGGTTTGTGCCTGACGCTTCACCTGAGTGCTCAGTTTGAATCAAGTTTGTATAAGTCTGAAAAAACGATTATATTGCTAAAAGATTAATTTCGATAAATATAGAAGTGCGGTTTGTGCCTGACGCTTCACCTGAGTGCTCAGTTTGAATCAAGTTTGTATAAGTCTGAAAAAACGATTATATTGCTAAAAAGATTAATTTCGATAAATATAGAAGTGCGGTTTGTGCCTGACGTTTCACCTGAGCGCTCAGTTTGAATCAAGTTTGTATAAGTCTGAAAAAACGATTATATTGCTAAAAAGATTAATTTCGATAAATATAGAAGTGCGGTTTGTGCCTGACGTTTCACCTGAGAGCTCAGTTTGAATCAAGTTTGTATAAGTCTGAAAAAACGATTATATTGCTAAAAAGATTAATTTCGATAAATATAGAAGTGCGGTTTGTGCCTGACGCTTCACCTGAGTGCTCAGTTTGAATCAAGTTTGTATAAGTCTGAAAAAACGATTATATTGCTAAAAAAAACAATTTCGATAAATATAGAACTGCGGTTTGTGCCTGACGTTTCACCTGAGTGCTCAGTTTGAATCAAGTTTGTATAAGTCTGAAAAACGATTATATTGCTAAAAGATTTAATTTCGATAAATATAGAAGTGCGGTTTGTGCCTGACGCTTCACCTGAGTGCTCAGTTTGAATCAAGTTTGTATAAGTCTGAAAAAACGATTATATTGCTAAAAAAAACAATTTCGATAAATATAGAACTGCGGTTTGTGCCTGACGTTTCACCTGAGTGCTCAGTTTGAATCAAGTTTGTATAAGTCTGAAAAAACTATTATATTGCTAAAAAAGATTAATTTCGATAAATATAGAAGTGCGGTTTGTGCCTGACGCTTCACCTGAGTGCTTAGTTTGAATCAAGTTTGTATAAGTCTGAAAAAACTATTATATTGCTAAAAAGATTAATTTCGATAAATATAGAAGTGCGGTTTGTGCCTGAAGCTTCACCTGAGTGCTCAGTTTGAATTAAGTTTGTATAAGTCTGAAAAAACGATTATATTGCTAAAAAGATTAATTTCGATAAATATAGAAGTGCGGTTTGTGCCTGACGCTTCACCTGAGTGCTCAGTTTGAATCAAGTTTGTATAAGTCTGAAAAAACGATTATATTGCTAAAAAGATTAATTTCGATAAATATAGAGAAGTGCGGTTGTGCTGACGTTTCACCTGAGTGCTCAGTTTGAATCAAGTTTTGTATAAGTCTGAAAAACGATTATATTGCTAAAAGATTAATTTCGATAAATATAACCGTTGCGGTTTGTGCCTGAGAAAGCTTCACCCATGAGTGCTCAGTTTGAATCAAGGATTTGTATAAGTCTGAAAAAACTATTATATTGTAAAAAAGATTAATTTCGATAAATATAGAAGTGCGGTTTTTGTGCCTGAAGCTTCACCATGGAGTGCTCAGTTTGAATCAAGTTTGGTATAAGTCTGAAAAAACGATTATATTGCTAAAAAGATTAATTTCGATAAATATAGAAGTGCGGTTTGTGCCTGACGCTTCACCTGAGTGCTTTCCAGTTTGAATCAAGTTTGTATAAGTCTGAAAAAACGATTATATTGCTAAAAGATTAATTTCGATAAATATAGAAGTGCGGTTTGTGCCTGACGTTTCACCTGAGTGCTCAGTTTGAATCAAGTTTGTATAAGTCTGAAAAAACTATTATATTGCTAAAAAAGATTAATTTCGATAAATATAGCAGTGCGGTTTGTGCCTGACGCTTGACCTGAGTGCTCAGTTTGAATCAAGTTTGTATAAGTCTGAAAAAAACGATTATATTGCTAAAAAGATTAATTTCGATAAATATAGAAGTGCGGTTTGTGCCTGAAGCTTCACCTGAGTGCTCAGTTTGAATTAAGTTTGTATAAGTCTGAAAAAACGATTATATTGCTAAAAAGATTAATTTCGATAAATATAGAAGTGCGGTTTGTGCCTGACGTTTCACCTGAGTGCTCAGTTTGAATTAAGTTTGTATAAGTCTGAAAAACGATTATATTGCTAAAAAAACAATTTCGATAAATATAAAACTGCGGTTTGTGCCTGACGTTTCACCTGAGTGCTCAGTTTGAATCAAGTTTGTATAAGTCTGTAAAAACGATTATATTGCTAAAAAAAAACAATTTCGATAAATATAGAACTGCGGTTTGTGCCTGACGTTTCATCTGAGTGCTCAGTTTGAATCAAGTTTCTATAAGTCTGAAAAAACGATTATATTGCTAAAAAGATTAATTTCGATAAATATAGAAGTGCGGTTTGTGCCTGAAGCTTCACCTGAGTGCTCAGTTCGAATCAAGCATCAGTGCAAAACCCGCACCGCCGCCTATTGCGACTAGTAATGACGGAGCCGAGCGGAATCGCTGCGTTAGACGCCGCTCGTTTGACGTCAGTGCGCTTCCTCGGGGCGCTGGCCGCGGAGTCCTCGGTTCGATGCTCGGCGGCTACCACTCTCGCATGCCACGCCCCCCTCCCTCTCGCCCCACGCGCGCCCGCACGCACCTTGGCAACCGCCCACGCGTCAGCTCCCGCACGCGCCCACACGCGCACGAGATGGACACGTGTATAATTAGCGCCGACGCCCTGCCCCCCCCCGGTCCGCCGCCCCGCCCCCGCCGCCACCGCAGCCGTCGCCCCTACGCGCGCCGGTAGCGACCCCTACCGGGGGGTTGCAACCGCCCCCGTAATCTGCGCCGAACACAGCTCGCCTCGCTCCGCCCTTCCCTCGCAGATAAGTTACAAGGGCCGTATACTTTAATAGTGCTGTAACGAATATCTTCCTCTCCCGATTGCACACAAAAGAACGGGTTGGCTGCGAGGGGCGGACGAAGCGAGTAAGTGTTTTCCCTCCCCTGATATAAGGGTTAGTGGAGAATGGCGCACGTTTCTATTAAAACAATCCGGCTTCGGGTCGCAGGGGCGACGAGAGATCTGTAGGAGGGACGCTTTGTTGACCGGGAAAATGAGCATGTTTGTTAGTTTACGGAATGTGAACCGAAATGGGGCAATTAGAGGATAATAGACAGCACGAATCTCCTGGAATGTCGACGTCTCTGGAAGCGGAAGCTTGAAATACGAGGCTAAGGGGAGGAAATGTTTGAATAAGTGATATGATATTGTTTCAACCGGTTCTACGGTGTGCAGAGAGAAAGCAAGGAATTGCCACAAGGAATAATTATACTTTTGTACTGAATACGCCCGACAATATCTGAAACAATCGGAAGATCTTTTGGAGTGTTTGGACGGATTTGCATTTTCAGGGACAGGTAATTGTCTTGTGCTTATGAATCCAAGTATTCGGCTTCAAAAATCGGAGATGTCTATTCTTAACACAGAAGAAGACAAAAATATAAACACAGAAACACTAGATTTTATTTTTCCTTTTTCGCCTTTCTACGTATTTACGTTGTAAAGAAAAACAATGTGGTAGAAATCAGCAATTTGTCTTAAAAAATTATATTGTAGTGTTCTGATTCTTAAAAGTGGATATAACATGTTCGTACATCTAGCAATTTACTTCCTCTAAATCTTTGTGTCAGAACCATCGTTTTAAGCATCCTTCATGCAGAAAAATCTTTTGACCGCAAAACATCTGTCCGCCCGTCATGAACCTTAGCACCTAAACCTAAATTTGGAAATACATTTTTACAAAATTACAAAATTTCGAAAATGATGTTGAGGCTTCATGTAAAGTACAAACATGACACGCTTTTAAAGCAAGAGAAGTCTCGCGCATTGAATTGTACAGCATGAAATTAATAGCAAGCCCATCACGTCACATCTCTTGCTTAGACGGCTGTCATTCTTTTCTTTGGAGCATAAGTGCGATAGTACTTTCAGCAGCGTATTTCACGCAGCACTCAGTATGATACAAAACCACATTGTCAAATCGGGCTGAAATAGTAATGACAACCGCCAAAGCAACTGGATCTCGTGGAAAAACCCAAGATTGTACAATATACGTAGAATTTACCTGAAAATCAGTTAATGAATAGTAATTACTTAAAACGTTGTGAATGACTTTGCATTCCTGTGAGCTTTGCGATTCTGAAATAAGAGCAAGTGGAGAACTTTCCTCTCATTTACGAGACGCGTGTTGCTTCGTGAACGATTCAAATCGAACTCTCCGGTTACTGCAGCGCCTCTCACCGGGAGGTCCTAGGTTCGAGTCCTGATGACGGCAGGATTTTCGACACTAGCTTTTCAGCTAGGTCGAATTCAGTCGCTGTCTGGAGAAGAATTCTAGCGGCCGGCTGCTCTGATCGGTAGTTTTCCGTGGTTTCTCCGATCAACACCAGGCGAATGCCGGAGCAGTACCTTACCAAAACGGGCCACGGACCGCGCGCGATCTCACCTTCCTCTTCCTTGTCCTATCCTCTCACGTTACACACACACTTACACTAACATGCACTACACTATTACATATTCCGGGAGACCGGTCGGAAGCTTAGATCTTGCCGCGGCTGGGGCGGTGCCCCGCTGGCGGGAAAGTCTTGGTTAGGGAAAAACCCCACTAGCCGACGGCCGGGTCTCGCCATCCAGCGGGGGAAGATCACCGCCATCTCCCAAAAAAAACATGCACTACACTATCGGAACTAATGACCACAGTAGTTGACGCGCCCGGAAACACGAAAAAATCAATCAATCAATCGAACGCTCCGAGAAGTTGAGTCTTCCCGAAGCGAAGGTTACCGCACCTGGCGACCGCCCGCGCGCTCCAGATCGCGCCACCGTCGCGCCGAGCCGAGTCGAGTCACCCGTCGAGCACCGTGTCTTTATTGGGCATCGCATTGCCTTTGTGCGGCGGGGCGGGGCCGGGCGGGGCGGGGCGGGGCGGGGCCGGGCGGGGTGGGGCGGGGCGGGGCGGGGCGGGGAGGGGCGGGGCGGGGCGGGGAGGGGCGGGGCGGGGAGGGGCGGGGAGGGGCGGGGAGGGGCGGGGAGGGGCGGGGAGGGGCGGGGAGGGGCATGGCGGGGCCGGGCGGGGCGGTTTGGCTTTCGACTCGCTCGCACGAGTTGGCCAACTTTTGAATGTGAAATGAGGCGGCGGGCGCTGGGGAGCGCCAGATCGCGGGGGCGGCGCGGCCGAGGGCGCCAGACAAAGGAGAAGCGGCGGCGAGGGGACACTGCAGTTGTGGGCGGGTGCGATGAACACTGCAGGCGGATCAGCCACGGCGGAGTACCGGATGCAAAGCAGTAGGCGCCGGTTGGAGATTCAAAATACGAAATCCGTTCTGGTAAGGAAGAGCCAGTTTGTTGGTATGGAAGGATTGTTGAAGGAGGCGTGGAAATTATTGAATGTTTTACAGAAGAGCAGGTGAATGTATTAGGGAGTAGACGACTATCTGTTCGACAAGAAAAGTGAAAATTATAGGACAAGAAAGAGTAATTGAAGACAAAGTCGAATAGGTGTTTTTTAGGAGATATCGCTGCACGGATTGCGCCATGGGAATAGGAAATGAGGGCGGTGGCATGATACGCTGGGGAAGGGGGGTGGCTAGTAAACTGCCTGCGCAGGTGAATAGGAAACGTCTAGGGAGAAGTTCGGTCGGGGAGGCCTTGCGTGTCTGACGCTTGTATCTCGACCGCGAAGCAAAGACCGGCGTCCTCCGTCCCGCCCCCGCAACCGCCCACGCCTCAAGCCCGGTCCGCGCCGCCCCCGCATACCCCCCGCCTCCCACCCCCATCACTCCCGCCACCCCGCGCCACCTCGCGCCGCCCCGCCCACCGCCGCCTCGCGCCACGCCGTCCCGCGCCGCCCCTCGCCGACCCGCCCCTCCCCCGCCCCTCCAGGCACTCCGCCCCCCGTCGCCCTGCGCCATCTCGCTGTGTGGCCCCCGCTCACCGCCACCCCATCACCCCCGTTGCCTCAGCCACCCCCGCTGCACCGCCTCGCCCCCACTGCTCCCGCAACCCCACTGCCGCAGACACTCCCGCTGCCCCGAGCCACCCCGCGGCGTTCCTCCACCCCCCACCTCCCCCACCTCCCCCCACCCCCGCCGCCTTCGCCCCCTGCCGCCCCTGCCGCCGCCCCCGCCGCCGCCCCCGCCGCCCCCGCCGCCCCCGCCCCCCTCTTCGCCGCATCCCCCGCCACCTCGTGCCACCTCTCGCCGACCCAGCCACCGCCGCCAGCACCGCCTCCGTCCTCACACCGGAAGAAAGGATACCTCAACCGAGGTCGTCGCCCCCCTCGCCACCGCTCTCCGTCTTTGCTTTTGTGGTTCACTTAGAAAATCATCGAGTCTAATTCCTCGGGCTCTTTTGTCGTTCGGCACGCCCCCTCTTTCTCGCCCCCCACGTCCTCTTCAAACCGCCTTTCATCTCTACACGCACCCCCTTCCCCCATTTTTCTCACTTTTAACCCCGCATTTCTTAAATTAGACCCACCCGTCATTGTTAGATTTCTCCTTTTTCACCGTTCGCTTTCATCTCCCAATCTTTTTTATAAATTTCTCTTTTATATTTTCATTACGCGTTGTAATGGTAGCGTAGGCGGCGGTGGAAGTTCTTTTACAAATCATTCCTTCTGTACGTCCGACTTGGCGTTCTTTAATCTTGCATTCTTATTCCCATTGCATTTCGCTCATTACCATTCCTTTTATTTCGTTTGAAGCACTCTCCGGGGGCCCCGACAAGAGTGGAACCCACGCCCGCTCACCAAAGAAGTTGACGGACGACGGGCGGTCACATTCTGAATAATTTTGCCGTCTCGTCCTTGGGGTCGTAATCAAAGTACAGCTCAGTACTAGTTACGAAATGAATTTACATGCTCGTGCTATTATCAAAGTAAGATTAGAATATAGCAAAACTCTATGCTTTTGTACTTTTATATTTACTTACCTAGGCAAAAACATTTAAATTCTCCTCTGTACACCACGACGCTGAATAAAAGCTTTTTCTCGAATTTTGCCGAATCAAACTGCCATTAAAATAACTAGAAATGTTAGCAAATGAAACACAAATCATTACATCATCTGATATAATGATTTGTATAATTATGTATCATATACCACATACAGATATCAAATATATTTAAACAAAATAGTTTCTTAATTTAAAACTTACCAACTATGAAATTATTTAATAATGCTCGTTTTATCTTAGTAACTTGAAGAACCGCTTTCTACCGACCCATTTTCTATGAAGAGAAGAGAAATATCTACATACTGTTGCAAACAAGTTATTACTAATGTAATTTCTTCCGAATATTTAAAATATAAATGACTATTAGCCAGGAAACAGAAAAGCTGTTGCTGAACAAAACCATCCAAATGATTTTCGAAAAACTAATACTTACACTTCTCAGAACAAGAAATAAAATACTCTCGTATTTTAAATTAAACGCATTCATTTACATAGTATACTTAAGGCTTCAAAACAACGTGTTGTTTTACTCCAAGAATATCCAAAAAGTTGTTGTACCAATAGGAAATATTTAATTCCGGGCGGTCTCTTTCTTGGAGATCTGCTGACGTCAGCTATGTCGCATGCAGCGATGCATTGAGTATGAGAATTTATTTCGGATAAGCAGTGCAGGTGGATTACAGATCCAAATGTTTTCTTTTTTCTATCAGGATCAAACTTTCATGTTTTTTGGATCTTTCTCCGTTTATTAGGTATTTAACTAAACTATATTAAATACTTAATAAATTTATCTAAACTTTTTTAACTAAACTATGGCTCCGCAGCGCTCGTAACGCGGCCAGGGGACACTCAACTACTGACAACCCTCGAAGATACTGCCGGACCTCATTCAATATGATTGATGACGCCAAAGTTGAAGGGAACGGAACAGGCCTACAGGCCTAATTCTTGATATTGATGAAGAAGACATAGATACATAGACTACAGACACATCTCAAGTGGCCAGATTGTGCATCATTTTCTTTGAATTAATTCGCAAGCACTCAAAATTAGTAGTACAGATGTTTTGGGAAATTTGAGATAAATGTTTTGAGAAACCAAGATACCTCTCCCATGGCAGGAGGTTGTATAGTTTTATTTTAATATCTCCGCCCATTAGAAATTAGTAATACAGAGAGGATTAGTAGTTAAAATATCTCGCGATAATTATGTCCCCTCTGTGGTATCGATGATACTCGGGCGCTTTGCTTCCAAGTGAATCGGATCATGTCAGGAAAATGATACCACGCAGTAGTCCATGAGACCAAGACTGAGTGACACCGTAAACCGAAATCCATTCCGTTCACACGTTGTTCGATCGAGTCATCCAGCTTTGCAGTACAGGGATTCCAGTGAGAAACGTACAAAACACTAAGACTATTTGCCGGTTTAAAACGCGTGCAAAGAACGATGTTAACAGTACTTCCAGTTCCTTGTGTGACACATTAATACCCTAATCCATTATTCAATGCAGTAGCCGGTATATGTGGGTGAGATCTGTGCGAAACCTGTGTGTGTGTGTAATTAATGAATTAGAGGAATACATATAGAACAATAATACAAAAACAGTGTGGCATCTCCTAAGTTCTACCACGGCCATGCAAGTAAAATTACGGAACCCTGCTGAGATTAAGATCTTACTCTGCGTGACGTTTGGGGAGTTTGAAGGAACCTCAAAAGTGGTAGTTGTCGCGGAAGGTCTTGGTACATTTATAGGAGCCGATAGACGGCAGCCGAAAATGGGAAGCGGCATATGAAAGTTTAGCCCGGACTCAAAAATAAATGAGAATATATAATATCAGAGTGAGAGTTTCTTTCAGCCTTGAAGGAATAATGTTCACTTTTACCTGAGACACTGAAAAGTCATGAAAGATCATTTCAAATTGAAATAATTGAATAAAGATTTTTATTTTCTACTGATTCGTTATTGCTAGTTTCTACCTTTGATTCGAGGCTCATCATACATTACCTAGATCGAGAGGATCGTTGTTACGAGGGAAATATGAAAACAGTTGAATGACGCTACATGCCCTTTTTAGAGGGAATTATGGAAGGGAAAGTTGAAAATACAAACCTAGTCAAATTAATATCTACTTAATTAGTACATAAGTAAATCTGAATCATTAAAAGTAGGTCAAAAATATAATCTTGAATGTTCTACGAGTGTTAACTGGTTCTAATGACGTCCGGTGACACAAAGATCTCGCGCCTAAGTCCTTCGTTGTTGTTTTTTTTTCCCCACAGAGATCATTATAACTCTTATAAAGCCCTTGACATATAAATAACTATTACTTCACATTTCATTTCTTGAAGAATGTACTTACTCATCGTGAAACTATTTGTCACTACATTAGTTTTATTATTCATATCTCGTACATATCATTTCCTTTCTCTGGGGGTTCTAGAAATTGTAAAAGCTTATTGAATGGGGTTGGTCTTCTTGTTGATTGCTTAAACACATATAAATCTGTAATGTGGTAGATCTTTGATTTGACCCAAAATATTGTGAAGCTAAAAATAAAATTCGTGGTTATTGGGATGCCACCAAATCTTTGGTAATGCACTTGTTATTGTTCGGTTTCATCCACACTAACATGCCCTACAGATGATAGGTGGTATTATTTACCTTATCTCTTCTGAGAATTATGCATTCAAAAACAATTTTCTCTTCTATTAAAAGCTTCTGTTGGAATGTGTACATCGTTGGCTTGCACTGGCACTGTACGAAGAACATGCCTTATTACAGAAACGGGTTCGTACTAGAGAAAATGTAAGTTAGAAATGAGAGTTGAGGAAAAGTAAATATCACATAGTATTCATTTTGTTGATTTTTATTTGTGCACTGTCCGAAATGTAGTAGACCAAACATCCGTCATTATGATTGAAGTGGTTTCAGTAATTAAACATTACATTGCTTAGTGATGTACCATTCTTTCGCATTTCCTCCCTCCGCGTTCATTATTCGTTCATAGCTTGTTTGCAGTTCTTTTCTTTTGCTATTGTCTCCTCTGTTACTCCCCGCCTTTCTTTTAGTATGTATTCCATTTAATAATAATAATAATAATAATAATAATAATAATAATAATAATAATAATATTTATTTGGCTACAATTTGCTGATTGTCATGTGACAACCATAAGCCTACTATGAGATTTACTGTATCTCTACATTAACAATACAAAGACAATTACAGTATAAAACAATTTACTATACAACACATTAAAATATACTAATTCAGCTACTACATACATATAAATACACATACATACAAACACAATGTTTTACATGAATGCTCACTTACACGTACACGTAAAAGACGAACACACACTTCCCTTGCGTAGAATACATGCCTACATATACACAAACACTTAGTTACATAGATATACACATACACTATCATTAGCATACATACACTTAGACACACAGTCACATAATTCCTTTTCCTTTCTAAATTCAAAATCACAATGTAGTTGGATATTTGTCTCTCGTGTCTCTTTATCTTCTCACAAACGTTTCTTCTGTCACGTATTTTTAATTTTCTTTTCCAAAACTATGATTTGTTTCATGTATCCCTTCTACCCCATCTTATTATTTTTTTTGAACTGCAATTGGGTATGATCCGGTGGCAGTTAAATAACAATAATTACAATAATAACAATATTAATAATAACAATAATAATAATAACAATAATAATAAAGAAGTACAGTACAAGCCAAAGATGGAATAATCATACTATCACTAATATTAAGTATTATAACAATTATTTCAACTCTGTCATGATATCCAATAATTATATGTTGGTGATGCTAAAATTTAATACAAGCTACATAAATATTGGCTAAATTAGATTTTTTAATTGATTGATCGCGTTCACTACACTTAACTACACTACACTGCACTACACTACTAGTGTAGTGTACTACACTATTTTTGCTTTGAATTACTCTGACCAGCACTTCACAGCACTTACTCATTTAATGTCTATTACTCTCATCTTGTTGTAACTTATTTCTAAAACTTCGCACACTTGGAGGAAAAGCTTTGAAAATTGCTGCGGGGAAACTGTTCCAATCTTTAATTGTTCTGTTACAAAAGGAAAATTTTCCAAGATCTGAATTTTGTTTCCTTGTTCGAATTTTGTGAGTGTGATCGCTTCGGCCGAAATAATTTGTTTTTTCTAGTCTAACCTGAGTTTCCTTCCAAGCTGGCTGACCTACGTTCGATTTATAAGCCTCGCCCTTGTTCTTCTCGTTTCTAGGGGTTCCCATTATCGCTAGAATTTCCTTTTCTCACATTCTTCCGCATGCATCTACGTGTAGTGCCCCCCTCCAACGCGATGCTCGCCCCCCTCGCATGTTGCTCTTCCGCAGGGGGATACTGCGCCGTGCGGTGGCCCCTCGCGGGACACGAACCCAGGACTCGAGCCGCGGGATTCCCCGGATTAGCGCAACACGGAACGGCGATCCGCCGCCGGCGACGGCAGCGCCCTCGCGGCGCGGCGGAAGCCACGCGAACTAGCAGCAGAGGCCACTGGGAGCGACCATCGCCTGCACCTGCGGAAGAAGCCGTTCGCTCGACCCTTCATCAACAGTTCAACAAGGTTTCGAAATCATAAGCGTGGAGTCCAATTCCACGAAATTTACAATTCGAGGAGAATGTGTAGTTAGTTTATAGGGGAGACCGGTGGTGGTTGGTACTCAGGTTTCTACATATGTCACGCGTAGCTTCCGTAAGCTATGGCTTTGTGTCACGTGGTATTCACGACCTACCCAACTCGCTTAACAGATATGTCAGTATGGTCAGTGTGACACTAGTGGGACTCTGATCTCAAATGTGTTTTAGAGCTTGGAAAGTTATACTTTCATTTTTTTTTTATTGATTGATTTTTTCGTGTTTCCGGGCCCGTCAACTGCTCTGGTCATTAGTCCCGTTAGTGTAGTGCATGTTTTTTTTCTCGGAAGATGGCGGTGATCTTCCCGCGCTGAATGGCAAGATCCGGCGCCGACCTACCGTTGGCTAGTGGGGTTTCCCCCTAACCAGGACTCTCCCACCAGGGGGCACCACCCCAGCCGGGACAAGCTCTAAGCTCACGACCGGTCTCCCGGGATATGTGGTGGTGTACTGCATGTTAGTGTAAGTTTGTGTGTGTGTGTGTGTGTGTGTGTAAGGGGAGAGGATAGGACAAGGAATGGGAAGGAGAGATCGCGCGCGGTCCGTGGCCCGTTTGGTAGGGTACTTCTCCGGCATTCGCCTGGTGGTGATCGGAGAAACCACGGAAAACTATCGATCAGAGCAGCCGGCCGTTAGTGTTCTCCTCCACACAGCGACTGAATTCGACCTAGCTGAACAGCTAGTGTCGAAAATCCTGCCGCCGTCAGGACTCGAACCTAGGACCTCCCGGTCAGAGGCGCTGCAGTGTCATAGTTTGTTGATTTTCCTGAATTGATGTTTGATTGAGATGATTGATCTACTCTGTCTTCGGAAAGGAGAAAATTGCTTGTCACTCTTTGTCAGTCAAGCTCTTGATTTTGTTTTTTTGTTGTTGTTTTATTTCGTTTTGAATTCATTGGTTACCTCTGAGGAAATCTATCGATGTTTGATCATGAAATAAACGGAGAGAGTAAAAGTGAAAGAATGGTAGGTCACTAAGCTAAGTAACGTTTACTTGGAAGAACACTTGAAACGGCTTGAAAAAGAGGATGTTAGCACAACGCAAACTAGTGTTCCTACAAAATGGTACAGACTTTCTGAAATAGTTTGTTTCCTATTCTTTTGAGTCTGGGCTAGCTTTACAATTTTGATCAACTCTCTTTCCGGAAGATATCTATGGACGCCTAAGAGAGCTATTAGGACATCACGTTGTATCTACCGCCACACAGGAACATAGTGAAAGGAACCTTCGCGCATTCTGAACATTGCGTAAGAGTATCTCCGTTTCGTACCTGTACATATTTTTCTATGGTATTCCTTGGTACCATCTTGGTGCTTGTATGATTATCCTGGATGTAAAGAACCAGTTTGTTCATTGTACAGACATATTTCACATATCACTTGGCCAAGAGATTATGGAAGGTCTGGGATAACACGACGGACTTAGAATGCCCCCACCTTCGCATACCTTAAAACACATATGCTTTACGTGGCTTTTGAACCCACAGCTTTAAACTACACGGACTTGGATTCAATTGACTCGAGCTCCCGTCTCATGAAATACATTTTACTCTATTCGAGCAATAATAAAGTTTAAGAAAGTATTTGGAACACTTTTTAAAAAGTTTTAAACTGTCCCAAAAGATTCATGTGAAGGACCTCCATAAATTAAAAGATCGTTTTAAATTTACAGATTGATCCGGAAAAACTTATTTTTGGATAAAATCCTATGATTGCTTTAGATGCTAGTATCTTCAAAAAAATTGGGTCTATAGTCACTTCCGGTGACAAATTTCAAACAGACGATACAACGGTCGAAGCAGCTTTTCCTACGGTGCTCGGCGTTTTCTCATTTCTCTCGTTGATGGAATCTAAGAAATTGTGTTTCAATTGATCAAGAAATATATTCAACATTTATGGCAACTTCTCTGCAAGTGCTGGCCTACCTGCTTTAACTCTGCAAGGACATTTAAAAAAAAATAAAAATGTATAATTTTCACTTGATTTTCTATCTAAAATATATGAAGGTATCGTTCTGAAAAATGACGGTATTGAACTTGAAAATTTTAATTGAATTTCAAAGTATCATTTCATTTTTTCAAATGTATCTCATTTTCATTGTAAAGAGTTTGTTCAAAGGAAAACTCACGTATTTAAAGGGTTGCCAATGTATAAATTGTTGTACAGGGAAGAAAATATTTTTTGAATAGGTTGGATTAAGCATTATTTTATTACTATTCTTCTCAGTGCTAAGATTACGCCAAATATAATATATTTTGTTTTGTTAAATTACTGCTTTGAGGATGAACGATAACTATTTTACGATGATTTGAAGACATTAAAGGAGATGAGAGTTTTAACTATTCTGGCTAGGAGTATTTTAAAAAATGAACTCAATACTTAAATATTTGAAGTATTTAAACTTTTAGAGAAAAAATATATTCAAGTTTGTGTAAACCAAACTTGTTGACTATTTAACTTATGAACTGAAACATATAACATGGTGATAACTTTGTTATGTATTATTGTATTAATATACTACTTTGTATAGTATATAAGATATTATTGCATTAACTAATGTAATATTACTATGTATGTACTCGCTAATGACCATAATGTTTATGCAACATTTACAAATATATCATATAGAAAAAATTACATACCACCATCTGCGGCATATTTCTCAGCGTATGGTCGTTCGGTAGAGTAAAATGGTAAAAAAAATTGGATAGAAAATGCCATAATTTTTTTAGATATATCATCCTAATTGGTACAAATCTAACGTATTGTTTAACGCTATTTATGATAATATCATGCGTGGGATAGTCCAAAAAAATTAAGGGTGACGAACTCATATGGGCAAACAAAAGTACATTTAAGATTGTAAAAGATCATCGCTGATTTGATCGACGAGAGGTTCAATATGGCAAAACCAAGACCACGATTTTTTCTTTGGCGACAGCATAAGGGTCGTAAATATAATTATGGGCAGAGGCATTTCGTTATACCTCTTTCAACCCAGCGCTCACATCACCTGCCCTGACGTCTCAAGGGGCGGGCGCGGATGGAGGCGGGGGCGAGTCGTTGATATTCATCGCCCGCGTGCTTCCCCCCCCCCCTCGCCCTCAGCGCCCCTTGGGCGACGCGGAGGCGAGCGCAACCTCCTTCGGAGCGGTTCGCGTCGGTTCGCGTCGGTTCGCGTCGGTTTGCGTCGCGTCGCGTCGCGTCCCGCGCTTCATCGCCATACTCTTTCGCTCCCAATCACTCGCTAGGAGCCGGCGGCAGCACCCTTCTGAATTGCAAAGTACCTTGACTCCTGCCAAGTAAAAGCACAAATATTTGAAAGTGGAAGCTGCCTGGCGGAGACGCGCAAATACGGGCCCGCGCTGCCACACACACACACACACACACACACAAACACACACACACACACACACACACCGCGCGAGGGCGAGGACGAGGACGACGACGAGGACTGGAAGAGGACGGATACTCCAACAGCCCTCGCCTCCGCGCACCCTCCTCGCTCGCTTCTCAAATACGCCCAACACGCGCGAAGCCCGGCTCAACAAAGCGCAAACCAGTATTCCGCATTTACAGATCGAAATGTCTCGTCTATCATTTGCATGTCAGTGTGATTAATCTCCTGGGACTACTTTACTCGCCCTAGCCCCATCAGCGGGGGAGTACCCTTCCATTATGCGTCAGACAGATACGTTAAGTAACGTTACTTTTAATGCAAGGGAGGCGTGTTTACCCCGTTAAGCCACTTCAGCCGCGGCGGCGTAACCCGGAGCTGCGTGGCGTAGCGTCGCGTGGCGTGCCGTGGCGGGGAGAAGCGAGGAGAGTGGTTGTGAGGGGCGTGGCGGGGCGGGAGGCGACGGCGGCGGTGAAGGCAACGGCGGCGTCTCGACCGGGTTGCAAATGGCGGCGGCGGGGAACTCCCGGGACACACGGCCTCCTGGAAGCGCGGCGGCGCGAAGGTTCGCGGAAACGCCGCCAGAGCGCGGCCCGGTCGAGCCGCCGCCTCGCGCCCGGTTTGAAGGCGACGAGAAGAAGGGTGAAGCAACGCGACGGGATTTGCATATAATGGGGAACGTGACAAGCGGTTGCGGGCGGGCGCGGAGACAGCGCTGGCGCCGAGTGGTCAATACGCGGTTTAAGAACTTCATTTCGCTGGCGCGTTCAGCCACTCGCCAACCCCGCCGTTGCCACCGCGGACTCATTTCATGTTTACGGAGGTCTCGTGGCTGCGGCAATTTGTTCGGGCGACTTGGAGACCTTTCTCCTCGCGGGATATTGCCGCCCCGCGCATAAGAACATTCATAAAGGCTCCGGCGCCGAGTAATTACGCCCAATGGTCTCGCCCTGCTGGTCGCCGCCACTCGGGGGCTCGATATTAACCCGAAGAATCGTTGAAAGTGAAATTTCGAGAACTAAGAAAACAGACCGCTGTCGGAGGCAAAGCACTCGCTTCTTTCATTTAGACCTTCGAGGTGTTAATTCCGCAGCCCTCTCGGAGGGTGCAATTCTAATGAGAGGTAATTAGCAACTAGTACTTTCCGAGAGAATTCGTGGGAAGATTCATTAACGCTATCAAGGGTAAACAAGAACAATTTACATTCCAGTACAAACAAGAGCGTTCAGACGAAATTTATCTTCCCTCTAAATTTAAAACACCGAATGGTGAAAACTTATGTAGTAAATTCATCTCTATGGATTTCAAGTGTATAATGAATACTGCAACTCTGCAAAAATTCCCAACCACATTGCTGTTGGTAAGTAGAAAATTATGCCAAGTAAAATTAGTTTATTTTCTAAATACAGTTCCACGTGTTTACTTCATAAATTTCGCAACAATTAGGAGTGGTTGCGACTAAATTCATTAATGTTTATGACATTCTTTGCTTTTTAAAGGTGATCAATCCTCAGTATAACAATCACAAATGCACATTCTGTAATGATGGTAAGTCACAGTGGTTTTGCAAGGGCATTGTGGCATGCATTTTATGCTTTCATATTAAGTTTTTATTCTGTCATTCACCTGATGTTAAATATTCCCTATTATTCAATCAGTTAATCTATTAAACAGTGCAACAAAGCCTTGCTAACGGATGCACAAGTCACAACAATGATTCTGTGTCCTCACACGTGTTTAGGTAGTAGTTCACAGACCATCTGACGGACGCTCAGGGACAAGGACAGAAAGATGAAGAGATCAAGAGATGGACTGCCGCAAGTAGGTCGCAGTACGCAAGCAATTGGGCCGCAGACCGATAGAGATCTTCTTTTCCTCTTCCGTCGAACCTCTCCCCTTACACACACACGAAACTTACAAACATTAAACTATCATATACTAGTATTTCTGAACTTCAGAACTTAGTCCGGCTGGGCAGGTTCCCCGCTGGGATGGAATACTTAAAGGGGAAGTCATCCGCAAGCTGACCTATAGGTCGGCTCCGGATCTCACTATTCAGCTGCGAAGAAGCACCGCCAAATCCCGGGATAAAACATTCACTACACTAATGTGACGTGCTCTGAAACAGCTTAATTATGTGGCTTTGCATACAATTATTTGGTTTGGAATTCATTTGTTTATAAAATGTCATAGTTTTGACAATTACAATTTAGTTGTAAGAAATGTGATTAGGCACACTTTATACTTGCAGTGTAATAATGACAGTAAAATTTATAACACAATGAATGTAATTTTTAGAATAATCTGTTCTTCAGTCGTGAATTTCTACAAAATTCTCACAATTGCGGCAATCAACAAAGATAGGATAAAATAATATATAGAATCACAAATCTTCACAAAATACCGTTGTAATTTACTTACCGGGAATATACGATAGTTTTGCTTTGCCTTTGACAGAGTAACATCATTGATTTCAAAAGGGAAGAGTGAATTTATTTACCGAACATAATAAATATATTTTTGTATTCATGTACAATGAATACCTACGAGTGTAAATGCGTCGTATATACAAATCATTATTTAATTACATAATAACGTATAAGGCGTAGTGACGCTTTGCTACTCGAGTTCAAATTCCTGATGAGGCTCCAGTCTTCGGCTTTAACGTAAAACAAAATTGAGTCTTCTAGCGTATAATTTCCAATATATTTCCAAGTTATTCGGAGAGTGCGGCCTTCCAAATTTACATAATTTGGCAACGAATTTCAACAATTGAACTACATACATCGCGTTGATTTCTCGTAAATAAACTTTAGCCGAAAATACTATTTATTCTATAAACAGCTTTCCATTTTTTTTCAAGATTGCATTTTTCTTGTGTACTTTTTTTGTGATACAATAATAAATGTCTACGTCATGCGCAATTTTCTTTTATAGTTCATTAAATATATTGTCTTGTTTGAAGAATTCTACATTTTTATTTTGATACGTGGGAGAGTCAAGAATTTATTTTAAGTTTCTCCTTGTAGATAGTTTTGCATTTGTTGCAACAATTTAGGACATTCCTCTATTAGGTAGTGTATGTTTTGTTAAATACTACAACAGAGGGGAGGGGTATTGTTAGGTAACAGGTAGTGGTTGGTTATTATACAATCACATTTTCTTATATTTCACATAACCACTTGTTTTTTTCAGCTTAGTTATTAAATTTAAGGTTATGGACGTGCTCAATTTTCTTGTGAAGAATAGTGTCTTTCAGATTCCTCCATGTGTTGTTCCATTTTTCAACAACCTTACTGATAAAAGTCCACAACTCACGAACTGTATAATACCATGTTGTGAATCTGATATTGTCATTCGAGCATCAGGATTGTCGCTAAATGTCATTCGAGCATCAGGATAAAACAAATATAATTTCCAATTTTGTTTCGGCTTGTATCAATTCCATTTAGATATATTTTCCTGATTTTGTAAGGTTATAGCATAGTTCTCTTATGTTAATGAGCATTTTAGTTTTGAAACTACTTTTGGAAATGTTTGGATTACTGAGGAGCTTTATAGAAAATTATAAATTGATTATCATTCTGCCACTTTACAATTTTAAATGATGTAATAAGAAAACACTGATCAGCAGTGATCCTGATGGAATGTGAGTGTAGTTGATGTTTAATTGTGGGTTTCTATGTAGAGGTCAATTTACAACAATTTCTCAATATTTTGTCGTAGGTACATATTTCATTCGGGTTATGACATCTCCTGATGAGTTTGGGAGCTTGTAAATCCCAAGTTTGTGTTGCAGAGTTGTGAAGAGTAGACAGTTTGTTTGCTATTTCTTGTGTTTTCCATTGAAGAATATTATGTACTCTTTTCTTTTCTATGCTTTTTTTGATACAAGTTCTTGCATTAGTTAATTAATCTGTTCATATAGAACAATATATGGAAAGACATTCTATACTCAACTTGAATGACTGGATAAATATTATGGTGTATTGCCAGGTAATTGGAGTACGTGCTTGATGGCGTATTTTAACATTAATGCCTCCGATGTAATAAATTGTATTTCTTGGATTTGAAAAGAATGCTTTCCATGTGACTTGTGCGAAAGCACCCGGTACAAATTCTTCTAGTAACAATTTGTGTGTTACAAATATAATTAAGCAATTAATTCTTCCTTGTTTAGCATTTCCCGACCTTAAAGAATCTTTTATATTGTTTTTGTTGAACACTATGACACAAAACCAGTTCAAAATTTTGGTTTACTCTCCTTGATAATTCTTCTTGCGTTATCAATCAGCTTTGTGTATTCAATTTTATTTTCTTAGGTTGGTGTTTTTGTATTTATTAAAGCTCTTTTGAATAGTTTAGAACGTCTCCACATTCCCATTTTCCCTCATTGTAGGTCTGACCTACTCAATTGTATTATCTGCAACTTTTCTTCCAACATTGAAGAAAGAGTAATTGTCATTCATGATGCTGATTTTTTATTATCTGGGGATACATCATGCTGGTTTCAAAACTCGCTGGTTTAATTTTGATATTGATTTCAGTTTGATTTTTATACTTCCGTTTGAAGGATCGCATTTAACAATTAGAGGTAAAAGGGAGGAGTCAATGTGTAAGAATATTGGTAAATTATTATTGTCAAACAGTGGATCTAGTACACACAAGTTGCATTTTGAAACAAATGTATGGGAAAAATTGTATCAGAGAATAGCTAAAGATCAATGTCACTGATTGTGAGACGCCTGTTGCTCATATTACAATGACTAGGTTGTTCACGAGGTACAATTACTGGTTCCCCTTCATCAATAACATCTATTCCCACTTTAACTTTAACAGTCTATTTCCCACTTTAACAACACAATTCTATTTAATACCCTGCTAGACAATACAATAACATACTGGCTTTTGTTAACTGTCTCGTTTATCATACATTTTATTTTCACTAATTAAGAACAGCAAGTTCTTGGCAATTTATGCGCTATTTAATTTCGAGTTTAAATAGGATATGATAACTTTCAGAATACCAGGCGGACAATAAAGTGGACGGACAAATGTTAAAAAAAACTACGTTTCCAGTATCAGGGAACCTCAAAACTAGTATTTCCGTTGTAATCTCGAATACGTTTTTGGTAGTTACATAATTTTCATTACACTAGGTGTATTTTTGCAAATTCATGGATTTATAAAAGAAGGCAATATTACACAAGAGAATCTATTCCCTAAAAGTGTGTAGGAACTTATTTGATCCGATTAAAAATCTATATTGCTAAATGTTGTACGAATTATGAGCCCGTGAAGGATTTCCTGGAAAACAAACATGTATAAATCACCCGTTCTATTGTTGCAAAAACGTCACTAATGATACCCAAACCATCAATTTACATGATGACAAAAACATACCTCTTTGTCAGTGACATCAATCGAAAATATTTTCAGAAGACTTTAAAAATTTAAAGCCAAAAACAAAAAAATGGAAGTATCGGGAGTATCTCATTCACAAAATTTAGCCATGTATCTACTACACTGAAAGTATGTAATTCTATCGCGGGCGAAACAATACCAGTAACCCCAACAAAATATTTTTTTAAATTCATAATTATTTTTGGTCGCATCGACGATAAGGTCATTCGCGACCTTATTACAGTCAACAATTACATAATAGGGTTACACCATACAATAATTCATATTATGAATTTTTGGTTATCATAAACTTTCGAATTCAGAGTTTCGTTTCGTAGTAATTTGAGAAATAAACAAGAAAATGACAAACCATTCAAGGTTTTTAAAATAATTTCTGAAGTTCCACTAAAAAATCCCAATATTCACGTCCGTGACCTACTTGAGTGATTAAATGAGTTTCCAATTTTGAGGAGTGAGACTTCTAATTTGCTTGGCCCCTAAGCTCCAGCCCAGATAACAAAGGGGTCGGAGAATTCTTGTTGCTGCCGTGGTCTTAGTTTAGTTTTCGCGTTCGTTGAGTCTGAGAGGTTTTCTCGAATAGCGGCTTCCTCCAGAGCAGGGCGGGGCCGCGAGGAGCGAGTGACATGCAAGCACAAGAACTTACATGTCTGTTTCATTCCTGATAAGGAAGATTCCCCGAATAAATGACCGGGAGCGATAGCTCAATGCATCAACTGGTGTCACTGCAGCGCCTCTGACTGCGAGGTCGTAGGTTCGAGTCGTAGCGGCGGCAGGATTTTCGACACTAGCTTTTCAGCTAGGTCGAATTCAGTCGCTGTCTGGAGGAGAATTCTAGCGGCCGGCTGCTCTGATCGGTAGTTTTCCGTGGTTTCTCCGATCAACACCTGGCGAATGCCGGAGCAGTACCCTACAAAACGGGCCACGGACCGCGCGCGATCTGTCCTTCCTCTTCCTTGTCCTATCCTCTCCCCTTACACACACACTTACACTAACATGCACTACACTACCACATATTCCGGGAGACCGGTCGGGAGCTTAGAGTTTGTCCCAGCTGGGGCGGTGCCCTGCTGGTGGGAGAGTCCTGGTTAGGGGGAAACCCCACTAACCGACGGTAGGTCGGCGCCGGATCTCGCCATCCAGCGAGGGAAGATCACCGTCATCTCCCGAGAACAAAACATGCACTACACTGACGGGACTAATGACCGAAGCAGTTGACGCGCCCGGAAACATGAAAAAACCAAACCAAACCGAATAAATGAAAATGAGAAATTAGAAAATTAGAAATTGGATTGAATGGACGTGGACGAGAGCGTGCCCCAAGCGTCAAACCCCCGTTCGTCATCGGGTTGCCCGTCCTCGTCCCAACCCTGTCGAGCCTGCAGTCCTGGGGTGAGTCGCCTTTGTGGCCGCTCCCTCGCCTGTCCGTCGTCCTTCCTTGAGAGATTCCTATCAGGCGGCTCCTCGCACCGCCCCCGCCCCCGCCCGCGCCCCACGCGAGGGGGGTGGGGGCGTCTGGGGCGCACGCGTGCCCGCCCGGCCCGGCACGCCAGCCAGCGCACGCCCGCACGCGAGCGCCCACGACACGGGCCCACCGACCGCCCAGCCAGCCAGCAGCAGCAGCGGCAGACGGAACGGTACTTCTAATTAACAATCTCTCAGATGTTCATGCTGGCATTGGGCGGAATTATGAAGAGCAGAACATATATTACTTCATTCAAGTTTTGTTTAAATAACATTAATACGACAACTAATAGAGAAAAGAAGAGATTTCAACCTCGAGACTCGCATATGTTTTGTTGATTACGATAAAGCGTTTGATGGAGTTAAGAGAAAAATATTATAGAATATCATGAAGAAAAGAGGGTACCCAACATACTTAATAAATGTAATAAAAATAAGCAAATTATAATTAACAATGGAACAACCCAAACGGATGCAATGAAAATTAAAAGGACTAAGACAAGGGTGCACATTATCACCTACCATATTATATATATATATATATATATATATATATATATATATATATATATATATATATAATCATAGGACAATGGAGAAGTGAAATAAATCCGGGAATAAAAATACACCCCCAAAATAAATGTATTAATATTTTAATGGTTGCTGGTGATCAAATAATTATACAAAAAACAGAAAATGATCTTAAAAAATCTATATTCCGCTTAAACCAGATATGTGGACACTATGATTTTAAAATATCTGTCAAGAAGACGAAAGTTATGGCTTTTAAAGGGAAATACCGTATACGCTCCAAAATTGTTATAAACGATCAGATAACAGAATAGGTCTCACATTTTAATTTCTTGGGTTGCGACATCAGCTATGAAAGGGAAAATGATATGCAAAATAAGCTAAATAAATATCAAATGATATGTGTAACTATTCATAGAACTTTAAAAAATAAAACGTTAAAAGAAAGTAGAATGAAAGTTTATAAGGTAATGGCAGCACCAATGCGGAAGCGAATCATGGAGTCTAACAGCAAAAGAGCAACAACGAATACAAACAGCAGAGATGAAATTCCTCAGGAGAGTGAAAGGTTGCTCGATTTTAGATCCAATAAGAAATGAGGAGATTAGATCTATCTAAACATATTTTCCATGAATAACCATATTAAAGAAAATAAACAACGCTAGACACAACATATACATAGAATGGATGAATAACAAAATCAGCATTATCTTATACATCTTTAGGAAGAAGAGAAATAGGATGTCCAAGGAAAAGATGTTTGGTGACGCCGCGTCGAAGGCTGTGTTGCCTAAGTTTCCGCCATCTTTTTTTGGTTTTCCTCAGGCGGCAGACCAGCCCTGAGGAAGACCACGAAAATATGGTCGAAACGTCGGCAACACAGCTTTCGACGCGGCGTCTCCCGGTCAGCCCAGATAATTTACATAGCAACATTCAACTGTTTTAATATTTCCCTCGTCACTACAATCCTCTCGTTCCAGGTAAGTTATGCAGTGAATATAGAGCTACGAATCGAAGGCAATAACAAGCAATAACGTGTCTGTAAAAAGTAAATTCTATTTTCTCTTCTTAGAATGTGCGCTCCTTTATGTAACAGCAGAACAAAGACAATAGGGCTTCATTAAATTGCCTATACAAATAACATGTTTATTGACATTAATAACAAAGGCCTTCAAAAATTATTATTTTATCGTCCGTTATTTTGAGTGTAAAAAAATTAAAAATCACTTTTCAATCCATTTCACGTGATTTAGAATATAGTAAAGGGTCATCTTTCACACAAAATGGATGTACTTACCATCTGAGGAATAATTTATTAACAAATTTGTACAAATATACAGATGTCTCAGAATAAAAATATCAATCTTCTAGGGCGTGTACAGGGATCAATAATGATCACTTTTAGCCAATGAACAGAGAGTGGGATATCCACGTAACGGAGAGTTATGTGTTTATACATGACATTTGCCTCGAATAGGCAACCCGGTATGCACATGTGTTCTCCAAGTGCATGAAATCACACTGACTCCGTCAGATGTGACCTACCAAACATGTGTTCACATGTGTTGTACTGGGAGCGGGAGCTCAGGGCATCAACTGATGGCACTGCAGTGCCTTTGACCGGGAGGTCCTAGATTCGAGTCACGACCGTGGCAGGATTTTCGACTCTAGCTAAATACCTAGGTCCACTTCTGTCGCTGTCAGAAGGAGAATTCTAGCGGCCGGTTTCTCTAATCGATAGTAATCGGCAGTCTCGCCAATCAATACCAGGCAAATGCTGGAACTGTTTCCTAGCAAACAGACAATGGTTCCTTCCTTCCTCTTCCTTGTTCTATCCTCACTCCTACACACTAACTCGTTGATATTCTTAAAATTATATTTTGGTTTTGTTGATATTATGTTTCTATTATCTTGATTTGCTTTTTCTTCAGAGTTAACATGTAGATATAAAGTTTCTATTCTATTGTGTTTTGTTCTGAATTTATTGCATGAACATCTATTTTAGGTCTCACCATGTTATACTCTTCTGGGTCCTTATATTATCTTCTACTATCGTCGCATGTTTTGTATTAACACTATAACCTTTTCTTTCTTCATCAAATCTGATATCCCTAATTTCTTATATTCTTCCCTTGTGTTCTTCAAATACTATATACGCCATTCTATTTCTCAAATACCCAATAATTATTTCAGCTTTTGCTCTTTCATTTAGTTTCTTGATGTATTACAGATTCTGTAATACTAACTGTAATCTACTTTACACCCAAATAAATGCTTTATCCTACCAAAATGATATTATAATATTTTGCAAGAATAATAACATATTTTATAAAATATAAGTGAATTCCTACCCATTGTATCATATTAACTAAGATTGGGTGCCAAATTATGAATTTGTAAAATAATTTCACTGCTCTTGTACTGTATTGTACACTGTACTGTATGTACTGTACTGTACACTGTGCAGTATATATAACCAATGTTAAAACAAATATAGAATATGTAAAATATTGTAGAGTCGCTAAGAACCCTCGGTTGATGCAACTATAATAAATAAAATAATGGTTTTCTATGGTTTCTTGCGACCTCATGTTTTCATTGGCACCTTATTTCTTTTCTTAGTTGGTAACACATTAGAAGCGGATGCCGTTGCTGCTGCCTCTGCCCAGAATTGGTGATAAATTTGCATCAGTAGACATTGTACGTCTGATTATATGATTTTCCTCTCAAGTCTTTTGGTTATTATGATGTTCTGAAGCGCATATGCTGCGATATTTCCATGTTTGCCCCGTTTCTCTCTTAACAATAAGTCAACGCAATTCCACAACACTCTCCTCCATTTTGTAATCTCCATCTTATGTGATAATTTTTCATGTTTTGTTTGAGATTATGTATTGTATATAGGTCCTCAAGTACTACTTGATGTTATGTAATTGTAATACTATATTTACTATATTTTCCCTTCTGTTCCCAACGTACCCTTTTCATTGTCATTTATTTATTCTCTCCTCTCGTCCACCTCCATTTTCTTTTCTTTCCCTTTTCTTTTGTTTTTCACTCTCAACTCAGATATATCTTGCATCTCAATGTTTCGGCCATAAGCCGCCATCCTGATTGAGTTTTTTCTGGGTTCACTCAATCGCTTAAGGCGTATGCCGGGATGGTCCCTAGTATTGCATCCCAGACGTAAATGTATATATACCCACTTTTTTGTTTATTGTTCACAGTTGAGGCATATCGGGTAATGACAACTGACATTTCCGGTGAATTTAGAATTATTGATTCTAAATGGAATAAGTAGGAGATCTTTTTTATCTCATTTTTTAAGAATGTTTCTTATATCATGTCTTTCCATTTTGCAAAATTTCAAGAATAAAAGAAAATTGACAATAAAATCATTTGGATCGCGCAGATAAATTAATGTAGATGGTGGCCACAAATTGATTTTTTTCCTCTGCGTCATGAAATGTCAGTTAATATTAATTACATTCGTACGCCTCAACTGTAATTTTTAAAATTGCAAATTTATTAAAGTGGTTAGGTGGAAGAGCAGGCCTCAAGATCTGAGCTTCGCCACAAAAAGAGACAATTTATTATTATTATTATTATTATTATTATTATTATTATTATTATTATTATCTGAGGGAATGTATAACATTTTCATCATCTAATTTTCTCTGTATTTAATAAATTTTGCGTAGTTTTTATTAATTTTTCCCTTTTCTTCATCTATCTTGAAGTTAATTAAACACATACGTATTATTTTTAAAAATTATCCACTCAATCAAACTCTGACTATTCTTATTGTATATTTTCACGTTGATTTTACTTAATATTATTTGATTTTACTACGCTAGTTTACGTAATACTTCCTGTATTACATGAACTTGTTGATCTAGTATATTCTTTTAACTAATCACGTTCAACTACCAAAGTTGTTATGATACAGCTTTTCTTTTTCGTCTTGAAAATGAATCCTCCAACATATCAAACACATTTTATTAATCATTATTTGCTCAATCATCAATTTACAATGGCATATGACACGATAAATCTGAAAATTACCAATATAGACTTGATTTTTACACTACAAAGAGACAATTTCTAGATAATCATTTATATTTGATTACTGTGTAATTTGCTACATGATACCATATTGAAAATAGACATAATATTTTGCAATTCTGCCTAGAATCAATTTTGAAATGTTAACGGGAATACACGTTTTGGTATCCGTCCGTCCATCCGTCATCGGACAACACGCGTCTGAACTATTCGTAAGCTTTTTTTCAAAATTGAATATTTCCCGACCAACTTGTTCCAACTCAAAGATCTTCAATTTTAAAAAGATTTCGTAAAATTTTTGGGGGAAATTTACATGAAAACCCTGAGAGATTTTCTCATTTCCCCCCAAAAAAGTCATGTAAAAATACACTTAAATATAATTATAATAATTGCATTGTTCCTATTTCAACTGGAAATTTTCGTAAATTGAAAAAGATCAAATTTTTTTGAACCATTCGATCAAAATTATTGAAGATAGATTTTTTCGAATGCAATTTGTTTTTAATTACTGTCATGTACGTAGTTTTGAAAATATTAGTAATTTTTGCGTAATTTTGAGCGGCTTCATATATTTTCCTTTAAATATTGTGTTCGAATTGTGCTAAATTTACTAAATAATGTGACATAAATGCCATTTGATATATATCTATTTCAAAATGCACACAAATGCTATGTGTTTAAAGTGTTTTATTAGAGTTTTCTATCGTTTACTAATTATTTTGTTACAAACTGTTATGCAAATTCACTTTGATAATACAAAATTTGGAACTAATCGAATGCTTCGTAACAAATTTCCCAAACTGTTTAGATGTTTGGTGGAAAATAAGAGACTCTAAGAGACGACGCAAGTAAGTACAGTGCGCCAGGAAAGTCTTTTCAGTCGAACCAAATCAGAGGGTCTTGTTAAAAAGTGCATTGATATTGGTAGCATCTAGATCTCAGGGAAACATTTGAAGGGGCCAATATTTTCAGCATCTGTTATGATTGTGGTGAGAACTCAATTGGCGTTTCCATTTGTAACAAGCTGAAGTTGTTCATACCTGCCTGAGATATGGCATAATATTCTGGGAAAATACATCTTACAGCTCCCAGATTTAACCAAATCCCACCCACGTGATTCTTGTAAGTCCCTCTTCTTTAAACTAGGAATTTTACCATTGCCTTGTCTGTTGATTTACGAATCAGTGGCTTTTGTCTAAAATGATTTGCTTAAGGGCGGGAATATATTTTCAGAAAATGCAGATATGTATTACTATAACACTTGACGTAGAAATCATATTAATTAAGTGAGAGTATCAACAGCTCATTACAAAAATGTCACATACAATATATGTACATTATTTTACAACACTTTGCCAGATGACATTAAACGATTAAATTCGATAGAAAAGTTTAAATCCAAAGTGAAATCGTTTCTGCTGCATAACTGTTTCTACACAATTAGAGACTACACTGAGCATGACAAGGAAAGTAATATTAATTTTAACAGTGATATTTAATGTAGTATTTATCATTTGGACTGTATAATTCTAAACAATATGTAACAAGTATTGTATCGCAGCTTCTTGGTCAATGACCCCTATCTCGGTCAGATTTTTCGTCCAGTTTCCCTGATGCATTGAGAAAATGCTGTGATGGCTCCTTGTTTTACTTCTGGATATACAAGTAACTTCATTATCTGTGCACAACTTAAATTCAAAATTCATGTAGTATATGACTTAGTGTAGGGATCACAGAATTTTGAAAACGTGCATAGAATTCACTTCTCCCCATGGCACGTCATACACAGTTTTAACTGTTTGTTGACGTAAAGTAAATTTTAAAAAATTAAATAAGCTCGTGCTACAAACAATTTCAGTTGCTAGCACTCTCATCAGTGACTGGTGTCACTGCGGAGATACTTGTCTGGCGCACTGTAGAACATTACTCCGACCATTAGTGGCGGCAAAGACGAAAACATTGAATCGTTCCATGCACCTGCGCTATATCACTGCTCAAAGGGAAGTCGATGAGCCTTAATCTTTTGCGCCTCCCTAATGTTCCTGAAAACGAGATCTAACGAATTGCTTCAGGCCGAACCGTATTGCAGATTGGTCCATGTACGGTGTCGTAAGCAAACCGTCGTTGGGATTGGACCACCTGTCACAGGTGGCAACCAATAAGGACTCCGCGCTTCTAATATTTAAGAGTGGAATGGTGTAAAACGTTTCCAAAAATGTGGAAAATAAAGAGGCTGTCCGTAGGCTGCCGTGGCACGCGATGCTTCACAGAGAAATAATGCTAATCGCCGTGCGAGACAGTGCACGGCAGCTGGTGTGAATTTTTGGCCCGGAAGTGAAACCCAACTTTTCGAAAGACATTTTTAGGAGGAAATTGACCTTGTTGAATAAAATTCAACACAGGATCTGAGAATATTTTTGTCACGAAAGCTTTCTGACACCTGTATATCACAATACATCCCTGTCTCTATCACTGTACAACTCTCTCTCTCTCTCGCTCTCTCTTCCTCTCTTTCTTTCTCGCTCTCTCTTCCTCTCTTTCTTTCTCCCTCTCTCATCTCTCTGTTTATCTCTCGCTCCCGCTCTCTCCCTTTTCTCTTTCTTCCTCTTCCTTTTTCTCTCTCTTCCTTTTTCTCTCTCTTCCTCTTTCTCTCGCTTCCTCTTTCACTCTCTTCCTCTTTCACTCTCTTCCTCTTTCTATCTCTCTCCCACTTTATATCTCTCTCCCTCTATCTATCTCTCCCTCTTTCTCTCTCTTCCTCTTTCTCTCTCTCCCTCTTTCTCTCTCTCCCTCTTTCTCTCTCTCCCTCTTTCTCTCTCTCCCTCTTTCTCTCTCTCCCTCTTTCTCTCTCTCCCTCTTTCTCTCTCTCCCTCTTTCTCTCTCTCCCTCTTTCTCTCTCTCCCTCTTTCTCTCTCTCCCTCTTTCTCTCTCTCCCTCTTTCTCTCTCCCTCTTTCTCTCTCTCTCTCTCTCTTCTCTTTCTCTCTCTCTCTTTTCTCTTCTTTCTCTCTCTCCCTTTTTTCTTTCTTTCTCTTCCCTCTTTCTCTCTCTCTCTCCCTTTCTTTCTTCCCTCTTTCTTTCTCTCCCCAACTGAAATTTCCGACTTAAAAGTTTGAAATTTTTAATTAAAATGAACATGAGAGCTATTAATTTCATTCAAAGTTTTTATTTAGACAATGATTTTTTAAAAGTATTTAATATATTTTTCATTTCAGAAACCCTTTTTTGAGTCCTCACGTTCTATAACTTGTCCATATTATCCAGCAGGACGGTTGTATTGAGACAGTTCCACTCCTCCGCCCGCCGCGCGGGGCGTATCTCGCCGCGGCCATGATGAACGCCAGGCGCGCTTATCGAGATGGCGGAGGCGGCGGCGGCGGGCTTGCGTAAGTGGAGGAGATAGCGGCCAGTCTTTAACCCGGGACCCCGTCCACAAAAAGCGGCGGCGCGCACGCGGCCTCGAGGCGGGGCAGGCGACGAAAGCGCTGGCGGCGGCGGCGGCGGCGGCACAAAGTTCGCGTGCCTGTCGCGATAGCGGCCGCGCAGGAGCACAGCTGGTGGCGGGGGTGCCGGGGGGGGGCGGTGGAACCTGTCACCGGCAGCCCAGCTCCGCCGCCTCCGCTCCCGCCCCGCCCCGCCCGCCCCCGCTACCGCTCTCTCGCCAAAAAAGTCGTAAAAATATCAACAAAAACGCGCGCTGCGATGCGGCGACACCGCCCGCGCCCGACCCGCCTTCCGCCTCCCCCGCCCCCACACGCCCGCAGGAGGCGGAGCAAACCTGCGACCTCCGGCTACGCTGGGGTTGAAGTCAGACCTACCGCTCCACGCTCCCACTGCGTTCAGAAGGAGATCGGTGTTTTTAGAAGAGCGGGTTAGAAGGTCGAGGCGGGGTCATGCGGATAGAAAAGACAGAAGAGACGGAGGAACGGAGAGAACCATGCAGACGAGCAAAAACCACACACACGGTGGAGCTTTCGAGAAGGGAAATGTTACGACGCAAACAGTACACATGTAGCAGTAAGGAAAGAAATAGAAACCCAGGAAACATTAAGATGTGACCTGAGGAAAATACAATTACAGTTAAGGAAAAGGAAATGGGGAAAAAATAAGGAAACGCGACGAACCATGAAATCTACGTTTAGTCCATGAATTGATTGATTGATTTTTTCGTGTTTCCGGGCGCGTCAACTGCTCTGATCATTAGTCCCGTTAGTGTATTGCATGTTTTTTTCTCGGGACATGGTGGTGATCTGCCCCCGCTGGATGGCGAGATCCGGCGCCGACCTAACGTCGGCTCTCCAGGACTCTCCCACCAGCGGGGCACCGCCCCAGCCGGGACAAGCTCTAAGTTCCCGACCGATCTTTCGGAATATGTGGTAGTGTAGTGTATGTTATTGTAAGTGTGTGTGTAAGGGGAAAGGATAGGACAAGGAAGAAGAAGGACAGATCGCGCGCGGTCCGTGGCCCGTTTGGTAGGGTACTGCTCCGGCATTCGCCTGATGTTGAGCGGGGAAACCACAGAAAACTACCAATCAGAGCAGCCGGCTGCTAGAATTCTCCAGACAGCGACTGAATTCAACCTAGCTGGAAAGCTAGTGTCGAAAATCCTTCCGCCTTGGGGAGTGGGAACCTAGGACCTCCCGGTGAGAGGCGCTGCACTGACATCAGTTGATGCACTGAGCTACCGCTCCCGGTTTTATTCCATGAAGGAAACATGGAATTAGGGAAAGCAGTATATGTGCCAGAACAGAGAGGAGGAAAGGGATGACAATAGATGGTTGCAGCTCCCAGTGTAGGTAGCGCGTGGGAGCAGTAGCGTACTTTTACGTACGAGTGGGCAGTACAGGACGATGGTCTGTACGCGGGAGGGTGGAGTGGCAGTACGGGAGGGTGACGGGGAGCGTTTCTATCGCAGCCTTCCCAAGTTGAGAAGAAAGGCGCGCTCAAAAATGCGACAGAGAGGAGGGAATGGATGACAATAGATGGTTGTAGCTTCTAGTGTAGGTTGGGCGTGGGAGCTGTAGCGGCGATATAGTAGCGTACTTTTACGTACGAGTGGGCAGTACGAGATGGTGGGCAGTACGAGGGAGGGCGGAGTGGCAGTACGGGAGGGTGGACGGGGAGCATTTCTATCGCAGCCTCTCCAAGTTGAGAAGAAAGGCGCGCTCAAAAATGCGACGTTATTTTTATTTTATTTAGTGGCCGCCGACAGCCCTCCTTTCGCCCGCACGCTCTCGTCACAGCCTCCCAAAGTGGAAGGGGGCGGACTTTGTGCGGGCGCTCGCTTTTTATGCGGGAGGCGCCCGCCGACGCTGAATCAACTGCAGGTCATGCACGACAAAAGGATATACTATAAATACTCCTTCGTGACCCCAAGTCGGGAGAGAAAATTTTAAAATTATTCTGTTATGGTTTTAAAAAATATTTTCACAATGAGATACGAGGTGCGACACGCCCAGAAAAGTATGTATAAACTTCCAGCAAGTTATCTCAATATTTCCATTTAATCTGAATCATGAGGAGCTCTGTTTATCTGGTATAAAAGTAATTTACATTTTTCTTCTAATATTCAGAATTAAAATTCCACAGAAACACATTTTCTAGAAATTGTAATTAATAGGTGTAGCCCATAATCCCTTGTTTTATTTATACCTGTTGAGAAACAAACTTGTGGTTTGAATATAAATACATGTATAAAGATCAGTTATTGCAGAAAGATGACGAAAAATTAAGGAATTGAAATTTTAATGGATGGTTTAAAATTATTTACATGGATGATATTCCCAGCTATTTAAAAGGTAAATGTAAGGAAAGTGACAGACGTAGGATAGGAAGATGTAAGATAGGTAATTAAATGAGAGCAAGTAAATATTGGGTTAAGCCTTTGACTCTGTTTGGGGTCTTTTTGACCGCAGGCGCAGATAATGTTTTACCACACTGAAAATTATTCAGATGAACTTCTCCTTTTAAATGTGCTATTTATATACTGTTTACATATGATGTAAACTTTTCAGTTTTTTACGTTTTCTTGTTTGATGTAATTTTATTTTTATGGAAATGGAGTAAAAAAGGCTCTCAAATAGATTCTACGGTACACATCTCAATTATAAGAATAATTCTAAAAACGTGTCCATTTCAGTTTTATAATATTACGTTGTTTCTGAATGAAAATCTGGCGTATTTGTCTATTACGAGTTAGTAGCTTTGTATCAGACATTGTCATGATGGTACGGTAGTCATCTATGCATAGATATGAGGACATGCTAGAACATTTTTCCTGGAAATATTCTTGTTTTTTTTTAGAACGATTCAATAAATGAAGCACATAAATAGCAGCATCATTTTATTAATTAATAATTTTAAATTAGCATTCGTGTATGAAATACAGGTAAACTGTTGTGTAAAACGTGCGGGGTCAAATTTGACCCCAAACAGAGTCCACGTTAGTAATGGAGAAACAAGAGTCGAAGGGTAAATAGTGACGATGAAAATGCAGGATCTATGAGATGGAAGAGAAAGATTGGGAACATTTTAGAGAGATGTATGATTTTTTAGGAAGAAAGGATGTGGACAAGATGAAATATTCAGGTTAAAGTGATGTGGTTATTAGCGGACAAAGGTGAAAGGATAAGTTGTTTTGATAAATACAGAAAAGGACTCAGTATGTAGCGTATTTTTTATCCTCAGTATGTATTGTGTATATTTCGTATATGTACACATTTATTCAACTGTTGTATTTATAAAAAGTTTTAAAATAAATTAATTCAATAAAAATGCATGTTTATTGTCAAAAATTAATATTTCTTGATCAATCTGGCTAATGTTACGGCTCCATGAATTTGAAATATATTTTTTTCTTATCATTTTTTTCTTTTCAAAAATGGCTTTTCAAAAATGGCTCCAAAACTTTTTATTAAACTTTCCTTTCGGAATGCGTAAAAAACGCTCAAAAGAATGTCGCAGGTCTGATTTTAAAAGAAAGCTCTTATTTTTTGAAAGTTGCAAAAGTTCAACTTTTTTCTATACCTTCCTACAACTACCCTCCTGATGACAGATATTTTCTTCAATGTAATCTATCGTTTAAAGACAGACTTGAAATAAGACCAAGTACAATTTTTGAAAATATTACTAATTTTTGCGTAATATCGTGTAAAATATTTAAAAGTTTTGAAACAATTATTTTCTTAAAAAGGCTCTAAATTTTATCCGTAAAATATCTATTATTTTTTGTCATAGTGTAATTTTATCTGTCAAAAGATGGTATAAAAATTAATGCTGGTCCCATTTTCAGTGATCCCTTTTTTTGCATTTTTTAATTGCATAAAATTAACATTGCCAGAAAAGAACATAAAGATAGAGATTTTTGTCTTAAATAAAATCTGCTTTAAAAATATTATATCTTTAAAAAAGTCACTTGTTTTGAATAAACGCTTAGTTTTGCGTGATTTTTGCTTGCAGTTAACGCAATTTATTAAAAAATCCTAAAAAAGGCTTCAGATGTTTTCTTTAAAAATTTCCACGGATAAAGCAAAGGATGCTTAAAAATGGTGCAAGTCTCATTTTCGTAGAACTCTCTGAATTTTCGAAAATTGAATAAATTAGAAACAATGGAAGAGACTTTAATTTTATCGCGTCGGAAAAGATGAGTTTCCCCGAGTAATTACGGGGTGCAGAGATTGTGCGCATGTGGAATAAACTCGATGGATCTCAGTTCGAATCTCGATGCGAAGAAGAATATTTTGCTGGAAGAAAAACACTTTTTCAGATTCATGTAGTAATATAATATTGCATTGCCGTTACAAAAAATAAGAAAAAGTTTATGATGTTGTAGCTTTAGTAATCTTCTCTATATGACTTGCAAGGTTATATATTCATTGGCTAACGAGGACATTAACTATAGATATATCTTGCAAGCTTTATTGAGTCGAATTGGTATCTCGTAAATTAATTATGTTAATGATATTTTCTTTAAAGGGCAAGTTGGGCTATTGAAGAGTTGAATATTCTCAAATTTTCCAAAGTTTCCGGTTTATGGACTTAACGATAGGAACGTTTTTCAATAAATCTGAAAAAAATACTTGTAGACAATACTAATGGCTTGTTGTATTGCGATTAGATCAATGCAGCCCTACTCATGAATTGTTTTTCACTAGAAAGCCTTCACGCCTCTTTCGTGCTCAACATAAATCTTGTGGAATCTCAGAAACTTAGACTGCACCCTTAGAGGTTAGCGTTCAGAAATATTTTTCAATTTGAGTTATTAAATATGATCTTAAAAAAAGAGAATCGAATTACAAATTTAAGATAGTAAAATCAAATGTTATAACAATCGATAACGTATCACCATTGTAGACCACGATAATATGAGTGTAAGGAAACTAAAATCACGTTATAACAAATATGGAAGATATGTAGCCATATTTTGGGAGGAATTTGGCGGACTTAGTAGTAGCAGTTTATTTCACGCCTTCTGGGACTTGAATACAAATATAAATACATTTAGACATTTTAACATAATATATTACATATAAATAGATTTTTTCTATTCACAACTTGTTTGCGTGTATCATGTTATTACCTAAAGCAGGCACGTCAAACCGCGTCTGCACGAGCTACTTGCCCACCTGGGAAGCCCTGCGCTGCTACGGGCACGGACAACTTCCCCTGACTCCGCACTCATTCCCCTTATAATCCTCAGAGCTACCATAGACTCCCTAGATCAGACACGTCAAACCGCGCCCGCACGAGCTACCTGCCCAAATGGGAAGCCCTGCGCTGCTACGGTCACGGGCAACTTTCCCCGTCTCCGCACTCATTTCCCCTTAAAATCCAGAAAGAGGCGTACATGCGCCAACTGAAGCAACGTGATGGTGAATAGTGGCTTCGCACGAAAAAGTGTTTGCCAGATTTGTTCTAACAAATAATCAAGAATTGTATTATGTTTATATTCTTCACGACTTATTAATATTTGATACTTATTTTCTTACTAGATTCTCCCTTACACAATCATCTTTGCTAGGGGACAGGAATGTGTTTGAATGGCGAATTCTTTTCTTGTTTTCGTTTTCTGTGGTGTTATTAAATCTCTCAGTTATTTATTGTATTTAGCAATAATGTGAAATAAATTAAGAAGTCTCTATAAGTTGAAAATTCTTGCTTACGAATGGACGGCACTTTTAACTGACAAGAATATTAGTATGTTAAATCTAACTAGAAGAATGCATGTTTTTCACATTTCCTTTGGTTATGAGTTTTCGAGTGATTGCTGAAGTGAAAGTAAAACAGAAATCGCAGCATTATAATATTCATTACCCTTTACCAATACTACAAGAAAATGTGCGCTATTGTATTATCACTAGATTTGTTTTATTAACTTGTGTACTGATAATTATGTTTAATGCGGACCTCAAGAATACTCTTCTGATTCTACCCCGGTACGCGATAAAAAATAAATAATAAAATTCATTTTAAAAAATGATTCTGAGTAAGGACGGCAAAGAAAACATGATTTGTCTTTCCTTCTCCAACCGAACATCGATTACTACGATCCACTTTGTCGTTGGGTGAAAGAATTCGACTGCCAAAGCCTATTTTCTCATTCCACAACTTAAGGATTATGTCTTACTAAGAGCGAGAAGAACAACCCCTTCTGGGCCAAAAAAATGCCGCCGCGCGCATTTCTCTTGTAAAACTGCGCGTATCTCTCGTTATCTCCCGTGGTCTAATGCTTTCCAGTCCTATAGATTGTGGAAGGTTCCCTCGAAACTTGCAGCAATAAAAGTGAGATGCCTATATCTTTAACTCGGACTGGCTCTGCCAGCGTGGGTTTCGCGGTTAGTTTTTAACTTTGGCGTAAATATCTCGCTCTTTTATGTTTTTGCAGATAAAAGCGGCGGCAGGGGCGGGGCCGGGTGCGTTTAGCCGCGGGCATTACGTTCGTTAATTGAGGTTTTTGTAAGTGAGCCTGTAAGGTGTAATAAAGATTGACTATGTAATTATGGAGCAGATAAGAGTGGCGGGATTACGGAGCATTAGTGGGTTGAGGCGTCGCGGTCTCCGCTAACTACTGCAGTGGCGCTTCCGTCCCATTGGACGAGGAAGACGCACCGAGCGGTGGAGAAGAATGAGACGGGAGGCGAGAAACCCCGACAGTTTGCTACTCCCCTTCACTGACTCCGTTCAAAACGCAACTAGTGGGGCTAGAAAATGGACACTGCCTTTCTTTTACGAGTTAGATCCATTTTTGTTTCGAATTGGAGCGGTATTTAAATGATCTTGGCTGTCCGGGTGACGCCGTTCAAAACGCAACTAGTGGGGCTAGAAAATGGACACTGCCTTTCTTTTACTAGTTGGATACATTTTGTTTCGAATTGGAGTGATATTTAAATGATCTTGGCTGTCCGGGAGACGCCGTTCAAAACGCAACTAGTGGGGCTAGAAAATGGACACTGCCTTTCTTTTACTAGTTGGATACATTTTGTTTCGAATTGGAGTGGTATTTAAATGATCTTGGCTGTCCGGGAGACGCCGTTCGAAACGCAACTAGTGGGGCTAGCAAATGGACACTTCCTTTCTTTTAGGAGTTAGATCCATTTTTGTTTCGAATTGGAGCGGTATTTAAATGATCTTGGCTGACCGGGTGACTCCGTTCAAAACGCAACTAGTGGGGCTAGAAAATGGACACTTCCTTTCTTTTAGGAGTTAGATCCATTTTTTTTCGAATTGGAGCGGTATTTAAATGATCTTGGCTGTCCGGGTGACACCGTTCAAAACGCAACTAGTGGGGCTAGAAAATGGACACTGCCTTTCTTGGACGAGTTAGATCCATTTTTGTTTCGAATTGGAGCGGTATTTAAATGATCTTGGCTGTCCGGGTGACGCCGTTCAAAACGCAACTAGTGGAGCTAGAAAATGGACACTGCCTTTCTTTTACGAGTTAGATCCATTTTTGTTTCGAATTGGAGCGGTATTTAAATGATCTTGGCTGTCCGGGTGACTCCGTTCTAAACGCAACTAGTGGGGCTAGAAAATGGACACTGCATTTCTTTTACGAGTTAGATCCATTTTGTTTCGAATTGGAGTGGTATTTAAATGATCTTGGCTGTCCGGGTGACTCCGTTCGAAACGCAACTAGTGGGGCTAGAAAATGGACACTGCCTTTCTTTTACGAGTTAGATCCATTTTGTTTCGAATTGGAGTGGTATTTAAATGATCTTGGCTGTCCGGATGACGCCGTTCAAAACGCAACTAGTGGGGCTAGAAAATGGACACTGCCTTTCTTTTACTAGTAAGATCCATTTTGTTTCGAATTGGAGTGGTATTTAAATGATCTTGGCTGTCCGGATGACGCCATTCAAAACGCAACTAGTGGGGCTAGAAAATGGACACTGCCTTTCTTGGACGAGTTAGATCCATTTTTGTTTCGAATTGGAGTGGTATTTAAATGATCTTGGCTGTCCGGGTGACTCCGTTCAAAACGCAACTAGTGGGGCTAGAAAATGGACACTGCCTTTCTTTTACGAGTTAGATCCATTTTGTTTCGAATTGGAGCGGTATTTAAATGATCTTGGCTGTCCGGATGACGCCGTTCAAAACGCAACTAGTGGGGCTAGAAAATGGACACTGCCTTTCTTGGACGAGTTAGATCCATTTTGTTTCGAATTGGAGCGGTATTTAAATGATCTTGGCTGTCCGGGTGACTCCGTTCAAATCGCAACTAGTGGGGCTAGAAAATGGACACTTCCTTTCTTTTAGGAGTTAGATCCATTTTGTTTCGAATTGGAGCGGTATTTAAATGATCTTGGCTCTCCGGGTGACTCCGTTCAAAACGCAACTAGTGGGGCTAGAAAGTGGACACTGCCTTTCTTTTACAAGTTAGATCCATTTTGTTTCGAAGTGGAGTGGTATTTAAATGATCTTGGCTGTCCGGGTGACGCCGCGTCGAAACCTGAGTTGTCGGCGTTTCGACCATCTTTTCGTGGTCTTCCTCAGGGTTGGTTTGGACAGGGAAATCAGGGCTGGTCACTCGGACAGCCAAGACAAACATCAAGTCCATGTGCTACTTAGTTCCACCTCAGCCCTGTACCTACGTCCGTGGTAGCTCGCATGACTGTAGGTAGCCACTTTCAATTTTAATGATTGCTCACAATTTTCACAAAGAATTACTGGTCGAGGCAAGGGATGGTTAAAGGATTAGGATATTTGTGTGATTCAGGAGAGAATGGGAAAGCTGCAATGTCACAAAGAAATCAAAACATTCAAGCCTCAAGCAGGTTTCGAACTCACGATCTTGTCGCGTACTTACACCGGCCTCAAGCCCCTGTGGCATCAGTCCACTTGAACCCTTTTACTTACTTATAATAATAATAATAATAATAATAATAATAATAATAATAATAATAATAATAATAATAATAATTTGTTTGTGGGCTGAATTGATTTCCGAAAGGCATTAAATCTATTCCGCATTCTTGGTTGCAGTGAACCCTTCAATTCTACAAGGTTCACTCCTCTATCATAAAATTCCTTACAACGAGTATGAACAGCTGGAGAACAACACTGCATGTTATGAGAGGGAAACTAAGTTACCAGACATATTCTTTGCAAATTTGTAGAGACCCTTTTCAGAGAGATAGACTAAGCGCGCTCTAGTTTTGCCTAGCATTGAACCCTTTGAGTAGGATGCTTAATGCTTCTGGCTACGGTTATGCTTTGAAGAACCCTATGAAGATAATTTCCAACCAATAATACATGATTGATGGCTCTATTTTGGCCCTTTAGCTCTATGCTAAAGGGTCAGAACAACTTCGCAGCATGCTGACACTTGCTGAAAGCTTCAGCAACTTTTCTCGTGCGGATCTTGGTTCGGAGAAGTGTGCAGTTGTTGACGTGAAGAGATATTGCGTCCAGAATACAGAGGATGAATCTGATTTGATGCAATATTTGATAATTGAAAAACTCATCAACGGCGATAAATATAAGTATCTGGTCCCCCACTAGCTCATAGGAAGATAATGAAAAAATAAGAAAACAAGTATAAAGAAAGTTGGTCCCTCGTGCTGCCAAAATCTGCTAGTCCTGTATTAATTCGATAAAACAATTTTACAGGAATTAACACTTAGGCTCTTTCAGCAGAATTACATACATTTTGAGATGTCAAGTGGTCTGAGACATCTTTGCAAGCTTTCAATAGCAAAGTCAGAATACTTATATCAAAATATCGTATGCATCATCCTCAAAGTTCCACCGAAAGGCTATATCTTTCAAAGCATCATGGAGGTCATGGACTTTTAAGTCTTGAAGGCATGTGCCGCCAGCAAAAAAAAGAGCTCAAAAATTATTTCATCAACAACGAATCCATGACGGCCATCTGTGCCCAAGATTACGGTTAGGAACCTCTGAAGCTGCTCGAAGAACAGAACAATCCACGTTTTCCGAAACCTGAAGACTGAATTGAGCAATGGAACTTATTTACGTTACAATAATGTAGAAGAAAGCATTCACCAAGCTCTTGGCAAAAGAACGGATCGGATAAACGAAAGCATGATTTATTACAAACTATCTACAAATAATGAGAAAGACACTGATGAACAATTATGTAAAGATGGAAGAATTAAAACAGAATCCAAAACCGTTGGAATAGCTGGCCAAGATCGGACATTGAGAACACATTATGATGGAATGATTACTGAAAGTTCCTCGGCTGGTAAATACCTTATTTTCCGGAACAAATTGTAAAAATTGATCACATCATCTCAATTCTAGCAAAGTCGAAATATACAACTGCAAGGTAAGATCTGTAGTAATATTCGCATGAGGTAGAACTTGGTTTGCAAACAATAGTTTTACCCATTCCACACAACTCTTATCGTGAAAAATTACGAAAACAAAAGACATACCGTTGAGCATTAACCACATCCTCCAGGAATGTCCCCAATACAATTCCATCAGACCTTAAGTTTTGATTCAGAAAATTTTGAATCCATTCTGAGTGATAATGCATACAAAAGTAATGTAATAAAAGTTTGTATTGAAATGGGTATTTTGGGCAATATTTAACTGTACTATAATAATACAATACATTTATCCCTTCTGAAATAATTAACATTATTATAATTTTAATGTTTGTGTATTATGTTTTTGTACCCATAATCATCATTATAATGTAACTTCATTATTGCAAAAACTTAATATTGTTAATGTAAAGTGTAATTTATTGTATTTATTCAGTCGCTAATGACCTAGATGTCGATGCGACTTAAAAAATAAAAAATAAAAAAACAGACTGGCCGGCTGGTCACAAAATCAACTTCAACTTTGGCCGCTTGCTTCGTGGCTCCCCTTCGGGTGTGGAGATGGCGATGCTCGAGGCTGACCGGGAGTGGGATCTCAGTGCATCAGCTGATGTACTATGAAAATTTATTAGAATTTATTAAAATGTCTATTAAAATTTTAATAGATGAAAGACATTCTCGCAAATATGAGTTTGTTGTATGTCCTGGTTTCAACATGGTTTGTCAAGTATCCTGAAGTTAAAACGTTCTTTCTCAAGTTTCGACGTTCATTAGCTTTGACACTGTAATAGAGAAATCTGGTTTATTTGTCTCAGATAGCGTTCAAGTAATAATTCCTGCAGATATTTCATAATCACAAGGGCAGGGGCAGAAGACACACTTAATACTTGAGGGTGCAACGGGTTGCGTGGAGCTGCTGTTCAGGCTTGGTTGAGTCAGCATAAACGCATAAAATCATCAACGCGAGTCTATGTGCGACAGACATTCGACCATTCTCATTGTAATATGCTTATATTGTCCACGCAAGTGCAAACAATAATTTGCCGTTTTATCGAATCAGAAGAGCGGAACGGCAGTGCATAAAATATGAATATGCAAATATTGATATTTATATATTAGCTGATAATCTTTCTGAACAACAAAAATAACAATTTAATGACAGTCGTCCGTCTTACAGATTCACTAGTTGTATTAACTTCCCCAAAAAGAAAGAAGTTATGTTGCTAATATCTTAAGCAAACCATGCGTGAAACTCACGTTCCTTGGAAGCGAAGCCCTCGATCTAGTCTCCAAAACCTCACGCTTGCAACTTGTTTATCCACGGTTTTCTAGCATGACATGCTGCTGCTAGGCGGAGTCAAATAACTATAACAGCCTACTATATTATAGAGGTTCGGCAAGGGAATCGCTTTGCCCCTTCAAATGTCATCTACTCACCCCCACCCCGACCGTTGTGAGTGGCAGAGCGTCACACCAGCACTGCCCTCTACTGGTGCAGGCATGCAACAATGGTTATCTCTGTTGGATGTGAGTGAGATATGTATAAAATATCACATAGGCAAAATAGTGAGAAGAATTTAGAAATATATTGACAGACACACGATTCAGACTTACGAACAATGTCATTAAATGAAATATTATTTTAATCAAAAATTGAAATGTTAATATATCGCAATTTTACACTATATTTCTCAAAAGAAATCTCAACTGCTGAGCTACATACTCGTTTTATTTTAAAATTTTATTTTTATTCTTGGTTGGTTTTTTTGCCATTCAAGATTCTGAAAATATATTTTTTTACGAAACATTCGTATTAGGGTCACTCTAATACAGACCTCTTCGTCATTGTTATAACCACGCATGAAACGCTTACATTATTTTAATTTTAATAGTTTTCATATAAATAAAGAACTAAAAAGTCGTTATATCAACTAATTCACTTCAATATTTTTTTAGCCGACGATGATAATAGGAGGTGAAGCAAGTCCTTGGAATGCCGTGAGTGGATTCATGGAGGAGCTTAAGCTGAGGGTCCCATATTAGAATATCTTCTGCTAGAACAGGTTTGAAAAATGGCTTGAAACGGGTTGATAATTCTTTTACTCAACTAAAGAGTAGTTGTATTGTTACATATACTGTTTTGTTTTTTAAATTTATTTATGCCTGTTCAGCATACAGATTTTTAGGTACTTTAAGAATCGTTTCTTGAATATTGAGATTCATTGCACTGTAGAAATATCAGCAATTTTGGAATTATAAAACTAAGCAGACTTACCCTGTTTTTAAAGAACAGAACACTCAAATTTATTTCTTACTAATACTTATCAACAAAAATATTACAACTTTTACAGCCACATTCTAGTAAATTACTCGATAATGATTATATTTCACAACACATTTCAGTTTAATGCTTTATAAAATTTATTTTTGAAACTAACCAACTCCAACGTCTCCAGGAAAATGAACGATTTATCATTTTTCAATATTTTATCACGTTAAAATATATTCACGTCTTTTAAAGTAAAAACACTACGCGATACATTACAACGTTTTGTCAGTTTATTGACATGTATTACTTCAAAAAATATTTTCGCGTATTTTGCAATCACTTCTTTTCTAAATTGTAGAATAATTTGACTTCCGATATACCACGAAGAAAACAACATTCAAATAAGATAGAAACTTTTTCTTTCCACTTAAAAAACTACGTTATTCAAACACAACACAACAAAAAAATATCTCTGATGAAATGTATTTCTAAAACCTCCCTTTTAACCAATTTCGAACATTCGCCCCTTGGGAACAGTATTGCTAATTTAAATTAAAATTACTCGTGTATCCAGTGGTGAACGAACGCTCCTCTATGCGGAGGGGCACATGAACGACGATTTGATTTCTGCCCATTGCAGAGAATTTGCATTTTAAATCTTCGGAAAGTAACGAACCCTCCTCAACTTGCATAAGTAAACCGTTAACGTTGATTGTTAACATAATCTCCTACAAGATTTTAAAGTAAAATTCTTCGCGTTTGTAATTCTCCGCTGCCGCCGCCACCGTCTCCTCTCGCGACACGTCCTCTGTTCATCGTCCAAGGGCCCGAGACGCCGACTGGCCTCGCGTCCTTGTCTCCATCTTATCGAATTAGGACGTCACGGGGCGTCAAGCACTAATCCGGGCGGGGATTGGTCGCGGCCGAGGATGCAGCCTCTTACCCCTCCCCGCCCCGCCCCGCGCCCTTCACCCCGTTCCCGCCCGGCGGCATTAGGTGCCCCGCCTCACACGTTTCAGTCCAGTTCATTCATTTAATTTCCACGGCTTTTACCTTGATTGTGTTCCGCCCCCGGCGCGCGGCGCCACCGTCGCCGCCGCGCCGGAGCTGCCGCCTACCGCCAGTCACCTTAATAACTGCCTTGCGAGGCCGTGGGAGTGTAGAGTGCGGGGATCGCGATGAAGCGGGTGCGGGGAGGAGACAGCTGGCTGTGGAGCGGGACGTGGTGGGGTGGGGTGGGGCGTGGGCTGGAGTGTGGGGCGGGTCGTGGGGCGGGTCGTGGGGCGGGGCGTGGGGCGGGGCGTGAAGCGGGGCTTGCTGCGGGGTGGGAAGCGTGGTGGACGACGTGGCGGAGAGCGTGATAAAGAACATGACGGAGAGCGTGGCGGGAAGCATGGCGGGGAGCGTGGCGGTGAGCATGGCGGGGAACGTGGCGGGGAGTGAGGCGGGTAGCGTGGCGGGTAGCGTGGTGGGTAGCGTGGCGGGGAGCGTGGCGGGGAGCGCGGCGGGGAGCGCGGCGGGGAAGCGTGGCGGAGAGCGTGCCGGGAACCGGGCCGGGGAGCGCGGCGTGGAGCGCGGTGGGGAGCGTGGTGAGGTGCGGCGGGGAGCGTGGCGAGGGAGCGTGGCGGGGAGCGCGGCTGGGAGCACGGCGGGGAGCGCGGTGGGGAGCGCGGCGAGGGAGCGCGGCAGGGGCGCGGCAGGGGCTGGCTGCCCGGGAGCGCGGCGGGAGCGCGGCGGGAGCGCGGCGGGGAGCGCGGCGGGAAGCGCGGCGGGGGCGCGGCAGGGGAACTGTACAACGGGAAACTGCAGCAGGGAAGCGCGGCGAGAAGCGCAGCAGGAAGCGCAACGAGGAGCGCAGCGAGGCCCGCAGCGAGGGGAAGCGCGGCGAGGGAGCGCGGCGAGGAGCGCGGCGGGAGCGCAACGGGGAGCGCAGCGAGAGGGAGCGCAGGCGGGAGCGCGGCGAGCACGGCGGGGAAGCGCGGCGGGGAGTGTGGCGGGGAGTGTGGCGGAGAGTGTGGCGGTGATCGAGGCGAGGAGCATGGCGGGGAGCGTAGCAGGGTGCAAAGCGGGGCGCGGGGCTGGGAGGGGAGCAGGGCGGGGGCAGAAATCGAGCTAAGGAACTGGGCGGGGCCTGGCGGGACGGGGATGGGCGGGGAGGGGTCAAAAAGGTTGGGAATGAACGCGGGGAGTGGGGCGCGGAGGGACTGGAGTGTGGAACAGGGTCGGAGACGGGGAGGGGTCAGAGAGTAGGCCGGGGCGGAGTGAGGTGGGACGGGGAGTAGCGGGGAGGTGAGGGAAGTGCGACGGGGGCGGGGCGTGGAGCGAGGCGAGGACGGCGACGGGGAGGGGCGGGGCCTAGCCGACTTGTTATGCTGAGTATGCAGATTTCCCGCGCTCCCAACCAGGGGAAGTGCGGAGGTGGGATTTCGCAACCACCGTGCAAAATGAGGGAAATTTCGCGGAGACTTAAAAAAGTCGGCGAAATGCTGCGTTATTAAATTAAGGGATTTTATGAAGAGTTAATGAAAGATCGGGATCGACTTGTGATTTTGGTAGAGAAATAGTAAATGAGGTACATTGTTTCTTTTTTGAGATTTAAGTTATTTATATTCTAATTAGTCAGTATCTAATGGCACTATTTTATTGACCTTTAGTACCTTTCATGTTTTCTACTAATTCTATTTTACAACGTGATAAATTTCGAAACGTAACCGTATCAATAAAACATGTGCACATACAACCAGTAATATAAAATCATGATAGTAATGTCTTATGAACCTTAATGAACATATTTTATGAGCAACTTTCTGATCAGTGCATGTAATATACAAAGCTTCAGTTAAGAATGGTGAAAACTGTGCACTATTGAAAGCAAACATTTAGTGTGCAGTTTAACTCGTTTCACAAAATAATAGAATCTTTCGCTTGATTCTCATGAACCTCACTAATTTTCAATTATCCAACAAAACTAGCATACATATATAGGTAAGTTAGTGATTTAACTCTAAATATGGCGCGAGTGTGAAGTAAGATGAGAACAAATTAAAAAGAAAATATAAGTTTACAATAATATAATTAAAATGAAACTTCGCAATATCACAGATAATTTTTCTCGCATTGAAAAATTTCTTGAATGTATACGCTCAGAGAAACTGGATTCTACAAATGCGGTTTTTTTGTAAATTAATCAGAGTCAGTTTACGTAATTGGTATGAACTCTTTTTTAAAAAAATCATTAAAACAGCCTTCAAAGTTGGACCACAAACTTCACGAACTGGTGGAGCATGATCTTGAAATTTCATCGATTGCTGATTTCGGTTGCATGTAAAAATAGAATTAGGTGAATATTCGCATAGCAAAAGCGAAAAAAACGTCGGAATTTATCGAGTTTCCTCAACCCAGCTCGACCTCGTCACCTAACGAGTTCGTAATTAAAATCCACATTTAACATTTTTACTTCGCTGTCACAAAACGCGGCGAGTTTCCTGTTGGCATGTTATCCTAACGAGCTGCCGGCAGAGGCTGTACGAATGATACCTTCTAAAGAGAAAGACAGAGAGCGCAAAAGTAACGACGAAGCCCGTTGGAATGCTGCTGGTGGTGACGTCCTCATGATGGTGGCGACATTAAAGGGAATGGAGCCAGCAAAGGCAAATCAGAAGACACAATAATGGTAGAATCAAGTACAGATGAATGATTACAAAGTAACATACGCTGCACAATAAATACGTTGTAGTGAATAGACGGAAAGACGAAAGTAATGAACATGGAATACCGAGAATATGGCACCAGAGGCATAATAGAGGAGACAAAATCATTAGCATGGAAGTTTATAATAACGAAAAGTTCAACTAACAGGTCATCAGATTGAGAGAGAAAAAAAAATCACGTAGATTGCGGAGATGAGAGAAGTATACAACTGAAAATGCAGAAGCGAAAACAAACGAGGCGGAGGGTACGTGAAGAAAAATGAGCAGAACAGACAAGAGAACGCGATCGTAGAATCAGTTATACAAATGCGCTCTCCCAAGCGGATCGACGCAGAGAAGAGCGAGTGGGATTGGGGGAGAGAGAGACAAGGGCGCGCCAGTCGACGCCTCAGCGAAGCAGCCGAGCTTCACATGTCGGTGGCGCGCGATGCCTAATCCACAGCAGGCGCCGCCGCCGCCGCGCGCGCAGCCTAGCGAGAGAGTTCGGAAACAGCGTGCGTTAGAGCGCGCCAGTATCGCAGGGCACTAATCTACTTTAACAACTACTCCAAGGAACTCCACCTCGGCTTTAATTCATCTCGAAATTTCAGCCGTAAACAGCGGCAAACGGGCGGAGGCAACGGCGGCGGCGGGGGCGGCGGCGGCGGCGGCGGCAGCGGGTGCGCGCATGCGCACATGGTCGCTTTTTGAAGCCGGGACGCCGGAGACGTAATATGTCAGAGCTACTGGTGCATATAATTACTATGAAATTATACGCCCGGTCGTGAGTGGAAAGTTACCCCAGCGGCGCGGGAAGGAATGCGCTCTGCGCTCCCCGGCGCGCCTCCCCCCTCCCCTTCCTTCCCTTCCCCCACCCCCATCCCTCCCCCACCCCTTATCCTCCGCCGCCGCGGCGCTGCACGTTATATGAATCGCGTTTGCAGCAATTGTTAGGCGGGGAACGACTTACCTGCGCAATGACAGCTTTCTCGGTTCCTCTTCCGCCGTTCCTTTCGTTTCTTCTTCACGTTTTTCACTGCATTCTAAACACTTCTTTTCCTTAAAAAACAAACATTTCTTATCTCAACTTTTTCCTGACCTTTCACTACTTTTCTTTGCAGTTATTGATATTAATCGAATGTCCCATTTTGTTTCAGTATTTTATTTTTTATTTACAAGTTTGTTCACACTTCACAATGTTGTTTTTCGATCATTTTCCTCCCTTTCTTTTCTCTTCTCCTTTACCGATATGTTTATTTAAAAGATGCAATTCCAACAAAAATGTATTTATGCAACAAGAAAGACGCCTCCAATGTTTCTGCAAATTTTTTCAAGGGGCAGAGTAGCACAATCCCCAAAAGCATATAACTTAAGCGCCATTTTGTTTAACTTCATACTTTTATTTTCACGCATACTGATTACATGGTGTAGATAAGTATTGTAATGCTACAGAGAAAATGGCTAATTTTTGACAAAGCTGATTTTAAATAAAAGTGAACAGAACAGACAAGAGAATGCGATCGTGGAATCAGTCGTACAAATGCTAATAAATCTTGTTCCTGTATGTAGTACGTTTTTTCTCTAGCAAGTTGTCTAAGCAGAATCCAATTTAGTGGGTACTTGATCCCCAAAAATTGAATTACGGCAAAATGTCTGTTCGTCTGTCCGTGAACATTAGAAACTAAGCAGGATTTTCAACCAAACTGATATTTCTTCGTCAATTTAAATGATAACGCGGCCCGTGGAATTTGAAACATATTTTGATTTTTGTGGGTACTTTACGTGAAGCAGCAAGAACATTTAGTAAACTTTCTCAAAAATGAATTCAAATATATTCTCTACATTTTCTCTCCCTAGAACAAAACAGGCTTAAAGAAGTGGCATCGACCACACTAAAATTTCAAAAACTGTAAACGTTGAAACAATTTTCGGCGTCCTCCTACAACTACAACAAAGAGGAATTTTTTCTTAATGAAATTTGTTTATGAAAAACAGATTATTTGAATTATATCTTTTCTGTGTTAATATTTGCATTACAAGTTCTGATTATAATTCAAAAAGATTTATGACAACAATTTTTTGAAAACATCTCTTATCAACTTTTGCCTTTGGTCGACGTGAGATCAACCAAACTCACGTTTCAATTTCAATTGTTTGAATTACGAGTCAAAATGACAAATTCTTGTAACTCTTTCTAGCTTCCTAGAATGTATTAGAAGTAGAAAATGAAGTGACGCGAGCATACGCACACTCAATTCCCGGCGAGTGGTTGTTTTTCTTGTTATTTCGTAAAATTAAGCGCCAAGATAACGGTCAGCCATCCGCGTTAGTGAGTTATTTTAGTACTACAATATTCAGTTTATCCCACCCACATTTACCTACGCAGGAAAATAATCATTGGTTTTTATTATTGAAACTGAATAAGTGTCCTTCAGATTCATCTCTTCTCTTGTGCTGGAACACCACCAGGTGCTCTTCGTGTTTATTTTTCTCCTTTGTTGTCTTTATAAATAATCAAAATGATAGGCTTTTCCTTGCCTCAGGAAAAAGTGTAATATCTGCTAACCGATTTGCATAAGGTAAAATATAGTACTACAGCTTTGGTTTTTGGATACATAGGATACTTGACACAGCATAAGAGCAAAGCATGAGGGATCAAACACGTCATGTTTACATATTGTTCATTACCCATTTATCAATATCCACGCAGACAAGAAGGTGTATGCGTTGTCGCCAGTACGGCATCACGAGCGAATGAAACTGAAGTGATTCCTTGTCCCGGACGTTCACGAGGAACGTGCGTATGACGTTGTCTTTCACACAAATGCGCTCGTCAAAGAAGATATTTTTTATACTTTATATCTCATTAAATTTCAATTATTATTAATATTATTATTATTATTATTATTATTATTATTATTATTATTATGATAACACGAAAGAACAACACAAATTCACACAACCATTCACGTCCAAGGCAGGATTTGAATACGCAACCCTTTATGCCGAGGCTGCTATGGTCCTGCAGCCTTAATTTTTGACCTCGACTACCCAGACCGTCTCTATTTGCACTTATTTTGAAGAAAAGTATTTAATTGCATATTAAAACTCAAAATAGTATTCAGACACCACAATCACTGTTTTAATGTTTTTTTTATTTCCGTTGTAATATGTTTTATTCATTTTGAAAGAATAAATATTTTATAGAAGCATTATAATTGAAAAAGATACATTAGAAAGAAGAAAACACTACTGAAAGACGTGCCATGTCCGTGGGTGAGTATAGCTTTCACGACAACGGACGTCAGTGTGTGAGGGACGACCACCGGAAGGATAACGCATTTCAGGAAACGGTCAAACGTCATTTTCTCAAAATTGGCTACATTTTTTCACTCCGAAAATTTCAAAAATTGAAAATATGTTTGGCCCTACGATATTCTCAAAGCATGATTCCTTGTATTAATGAAACAAAAATTTGATAAATTGCAATAAATGTGTTATTTGAAAAAAATGAATCCCCTCGATATTAACATTATAAGAAAGGATCTTTAATTGGTATGATAACTGAGATTTATCTTTAGATATTTCATTCTTCAATTTTTTCTGTAAAGTTATTTAATTAGGATAAATGTGTTCATTAATGAGAATCTGATTAATAGTTTTAAAATTAATACATCTTTGTTTATTACATTGTTGGTATGTTAAACGAATTGTGTCAAATATTAATGAAATGCTTATACTCAATGTTGCAAAGCACACTATTTCCCAAGTATGCAAAAAAGCAAGTTAATTTTACTTGCATTTCCATTGGTTTTATTAAATTATTTTTTAACCAATACAAGTTTATAAATATTACGCTGAAGCCAGCTAATTTGGTGACACAGAGTACGCATAAGTAGAAGGGTGTAGCTTCAAATCCCGCATGTTTTAATTTGTGTTCGTTGCGCGGTGGCATTCTAAGTCTCGCGTGTATTAAACCCTACTTCTTCCATAATATCTGGGACTAACAGGCAACTATGTGTTTAATGTGTATAATTAAAGAACTTGATCCCAACACCTAGAACAATGATGCAGGCACCGAGATGGAGTCACGGGCTCCAATGAGCATATATGGAACTAGCGTACTCATGCGAGAACTCTCGAATGTTAAACCCACTTTCTTCTCTATTTTTTCATTTCTATTAATTAATTAGACGGTTTGGTAATGTAGATACCTTATTAATTCAAATTAAATAAACAGAGGTTTTCTGGTATCAAGTTTCTATTTCGCTTAAGATCTTTTCGACACATTTGACAAACTCATTAATTTCCATATCCTAGAAATTGAAAATAGGTACTGGCACAGATTAAAATTAGAATCACTTCACATTCACAACAACCTAAAAAACCAGAATAATACCAGTCTTAACCAGCAAATCCCTGAACTTTCGTCACCTCTGCTAAAATTAGCACAATGTGTACACCCCTAACTCCACCCACCTTCGACCGCCCGTGCCCTCCTCACACCAGGCCCAACGGCCGCGCCTCTCGACCCTTCGGCCGCGCCCTCCCCTGCCCCGCCCCCACACTTGCCCGACCGCCGCCCTGCCTACTTAAGCGAGCCGCTATTTCAAAAATCCGCAGAACTTCGTTTTCCGCCTAGCAGCTACAAGTTTGCTTACGCAACTGCACACTTCTTTTATATATTAATCTGTAGAATGTATAATTATATCTATTAATGTATTTCCAGCTCTGACGATGATCGCTACGCGATCGAAAAGATCTTAAGCGAAATAGAAACTTGATACCAGACAACCTCTGTTTATTTAATTTTAATTCCATTTCTATATTAAACCGTCAAATATCTTCAACCCTGTCACTTGTTCTATATGCTGCGTTGTAATTGATAACAATACAATACACCCTTGTCAATACAAACTATTTTTTATTATCACGAGGAAAGATACACCCGTGTAATTGAATCGCGTAGAATATTAAGTAATTAATTTAATTTCAGTTGCAGATCCAGTGAAATAACAGTTGCAGATTTTAAGGGCTCTGAACAGGTGGGGTAGAATTGATATACGTCCAAGCAGCAAAAATGTAATAATATGTTCATGAAGATCGTATCCTTTAGATTATGTTTGTGTGATGAATGTTTCTTTGAGGCCTTCGATCTCAAAATTTTAGTCTTTTAAAACACAAAAAGCTTCATCAATGAGTTATTTAAGGATATAGATTAAAAATGCGGTCGAGTGTTGCGAATTGCATTGACATGAATATTTAGATGCCATTTTTGAAACAAATCATGTTTTTACAGTCAAAGTGCAGTTCGTGACGTTTCTTTCAAATTATTTTTCTTTAGAGGCGTTATTTATAAAGATTGATTGTGTGTAAGAGCAGCACATTACTGAAATAATTTAGGAGACGATGACACAGGTCCAAAATGGGTCCAAGAGCTACCTCCGCATATCACTCGCCAAGCAGTTACACGGTAGATGACATCAACGTTTCCTCTGTATTACGTGGGTCATGTTTTCTTTATTTCAGCACAACTGTAACATATTGTGTACTGTTTTCAACTTTATCGTGTTTTATGCTACATTTTAAATGCAACAACTTGAATCAGTCTTCAACAGCAGATGCCTTCAGCTATCACTATCATTTACACATTTTCAAGAGAAAATGCAGTTGCATAGTTGCAACTATGTGTATTTCTTAGTTAATATTAATTACACGTTATTCTTTCTACTCAGTTCATGTCTACTGAATTCTCCCAGAGTAATAGTGACATACACTGTACTAACATTTACATGCAATGCGTCCACGTCGTATTCATTAACGCGATGGTCCTACGAGTTACAACAATGCTATGAAAGGTAAGTGGGAGGGGTTGAAGTTAATTCGGCACTCCACCTCATTAGTCCACGGCCTCTCAGTCAACCCCTACCAAGTCTTTTCCAACTCAATAAAAAATTTCTAATATCTAGTAACAAAATTAAGTAAAATATTTCGATCCTAGATCTCTCTTTTGGCGTTTTGCTGTAAAAATCACTGCCTAAAGCTTTCCTTGAAAAAATTCATAAACTATACACCCTTATATACAGAACACCTGTTTGTAAATCAGGTCCAGATAATCACAACCATCGGTCCTATCCTGATGCATCATGCTAAGAAAAGACTGTTGATGACGATAGGCTGACAACCTTCGAAGGTCGGTATCTCACCTTCTCACAAAAACAAACAGCGAAATAAACTGATCTCATCTGAACTCCTCGATACAAGTACACTCAAAAGTCACTGATATGAAACTAATAGCATTTACATAAATATTTCCAACTAATCTAATCGACGCATGGAGCGTTTTCAATTTTCTCTTCTTTGGTAACTTTTCAGCTAGCACGACTTAAAGGTTGGAAAACAAGGAAAGTTGCAGCTTATTCAGCGACAAAAAATGAAAAAGGAAAGCATCTAGAAAGGAAGAGGAACAGCTACTTTTCAGCTTCGAGGATACCAAGCTATAGATTATTTATAGCTTATTCAGTTAAAAGGAATCAGAAGATTTGGTTGGGATGAGCTGCGATCCCTTTCAATGCCTATGGTCGTTTTTATATATGCCTCCGAATCGCGGATCTTTTGTTCCATAGCGACGTAATTAATTTGCTATTTTGCATCAATCATTTAAAATCAACCATATTTCGATATTATATTATTCCTTGCTTTGCAATCTAAATAATCGTATTCTATTCAAGTATTTGAGGGCTTGTATTAAGAGAAAGTTTTTAAAACTATTTTTTTTATTTCACGGCGTGACTCATCCATATTGCGACTTAACATTTTAACATTAATATATGATACATTTGAAAATACAATCATTTGTTTCATTTTTACATTAAATGAGAGACATTTGTTAAGTGACTGTTCGACATTTTCATTAAATAAGTAAAACAATATGTATTTTGTAACTCAAATCAATTTGTTACATTGCTTACGTACGTTAAGAAATATTTACAAACACGATTATTTTTTGGAGGACTGGAATTTTAAGAATTGGATCATGAATTTTCCAAAATCAAAGGCTTTGCAGGATTGTTCCCTTTAAATTGTATTTATTTATTAAATACCTTCTTCTGATTTCCATTGTTCCCGCTAGGAGCTGCACACCAATGGACACTCAAAACTACCTTGCGCGCGCTCCCCTACGGGCATGGAATACTAACGATGGATTACGCTATCAAATCCGTTTATCTGAAAAGAATAATATCACCTTGTTTGAAAACAAATATTACTTTGTTTATTTAAAAAATGTAAACAAATCTAAACAGGTATCACGGCCCGAACCATTGAAATATATATAAAAAGGTTAAATGATAACAATCAAAGGACTGATTGCAGAGAACGAATATCATTTAAAGAAAAGATTTCTGTCTTCATGTGGTTTTTTGAGAGTGTCCAAAAAATATCAAACTTTTACAATTTTTGAAATATCGGGATTAACAATGAATATTGTGCCTATGCCATATATACATGTGTGTTTTGCTCTATTCTTACAAGAAATTTAAAGAAAAAAATTGGAACAATTTTTGACAAGATGTTGAAAATGTCTCACGGGCTTCATATAAAGTACCCCTCTCCCAAATTAAAGAATGTTTCTCAAAATTGCAGAGCTTCACATGGAGCCAGATCGACGTGGAAAAAGTCATTTTGGAAAAAAACCTACGAGTAAATTTAGGTACTTGTGTTGTCCATCGACGCACAGATGTCCAGACAGAAGGATGAAGGGATGAATGGACGTACATTTTGAAAAAATGCACTTTCTCGGTGTCAGGGAACCCCAAAACGTTATTTCCGCTGAAATATCGAAATCAATTTTCCGGAATATTACATAACTTTCTCTATACTTTGTATAATACTGCGTCTATTCGTTGGAATAAGTAAATGTAAAACGCATTCACTACAGATGGCTTTACTAAATGAGTATAAACAGAATAGGGTATTACTTTATACTATTAACAACTTTTGTGACGCTTCATCAAACCACATCTATAAGTTCTTTCGAATATTGACGTTAGAGGCGTTGTGATGCTCAACCGAACCTCATCTATGAGTTCTTTCGAATATTGACGTTAGTGGCGCGAAGTCGTAAGCAGGGCAGTCCCTTATCCTGTCATTTCTGTCTACCAAATGAATTTCCAGAGCAGCGTGCGAAGAATGGCATTGCACAATGGCGGCTGGTGTTGCCTTTCCACCTCCGTTATCGTCGACGCCATCGCCGCGCTGTAGAAATCACCAGACATTCAACGCTCTTTGCACAACGGCCACTTTTCTCTCCGACAAATTCCACTCCGTGACAAAATGGTCGTTTTCCGCAACTTTTGTGCCTCTGAGAGCTTTTAAATGTGCTCCCGAAACGTAAAAGCGACGCGAATCTACAATGAAATATTTAGGAATGATTATTAAATGTAAATGTTGAGTTTTTCATACAAAAAAAATGACTGATAGGAAATGGTTAGATAAATTAGTAACATTGCACTGCATAAATCAAGTAATGTTTTAATCGTGGAAATCAATTGTAATAATTTTAGCGCTATCTTGGAAAGACAAATCCAAATACTAGAAATCAAAACTAATATTCTTATTTAAAGATATGTCTTTCAATAACATATTTTATTTAAAAAATATGTCTTCAATATTGTAGTTGTAAGAAGACGTTGAAAATAATTTGGAATTTTTGCAATTGTCGAATAATCAGATACTTAAATGATAGTGGAACCTACGTCATTATTTTAAACTTTTCAGAACCGGCGTTCAGTGGGTTGGACAAAACTGTTAATTAATTAATTCTGACACTTTGTTGCTTCAGAATTCTTTGCGCTTTATTTCTGTGCTTTTGTCGTTTCTTGCGAAGTTGTATATAGTTTCATTGTTGAGAGCGTCAATAAAAATTTGTAGAAATCATTTTTAGAGTAAAACCAAATAATTGCTTAAAGGAAAATAAAATTCTAACGATCACAAAAAATTCAGGTCTGAAAGTGTTAAACATATTTTAAACTACCCGACGTCAAAGTTTAATCAAAACATTTGGAGCTATTTTTGAGAACATTTTTAAAATACACAGTAATTTTGGATTCTTATAATGTACTTCCAAAATTTAAAAAATCCATTTCAAATACTCTGGCAGGGGCTCAAGGTCTTTAAATCGATTAGGGAATATGCATTTTGGAGAAAATCGTCTGAATGGTTTAGTTGGAGGGATGGATAATCTAACGATTCGGAAGCCACTTGTTTAGTGAACCATAGCGATTAAAATCCAAACCTGAGCTAACATTTTTTTAAATTTTTTAAGGTCTTCTACAAATGGAAATCAATGTATAAAATTAAATGATAAAGAGCTATTTTCTTTTAACTTCTATATTTTTAAAATGTTGAAGATATTAAAGAAGTCGCGATTTGTTTTGTCACAAGTTCTTCAAATTACATCTGAAGTGATATTAGATGGAATTTGCAACATTATTACATTGCATAATCGTTACCAGTACAACGAGAATATATTTGCTGTTGTAGAATTTAGTAGTTGATTTTCCATTGTAATACCTTCCCAAGTTTCGTAGTCATACGGAATGTTCAAGGCTATTTACTGATTTGTTATTAAATGTTTTATTGAAACAATCAGAACGCAAAGTTCAAATCAGGCAAACGATTTGTACTTTTACTCCAGCTCTCGAGTACATAGATATGTAAGGAGTAATATACATAGCACAGAAAAAGTAATGTAATACTGTGGAAAACCGATTTTGAGATTTTAACGGAAATATGCATTTTGGGGTCTCCTAATACTAAAAAGTGTTTTTTTCCAAACCTCCGTCCGTCCACCTGTGGACCTAATTTTTTTCCAAAATAAATATTCTCCAGTCAATCTGGCCCAACTCAAAGATTTGCGAGTTTTTAAAAACATTTTTTTAAATTTTAGGGGTAGTTTAATTACATGAAGCCTCTAGTGTCATTTCAAAACAATTTTAAAAACATGTCTCTATATTTTTCTTAATCCCACCTAAGAGTGAGTAAAATGCACTTATAAAAGTGGCATAGGTTCGGTTTTTACAATTAACATTAAATTTTCAAAAATTACAAAAGTCAGAATATTTCCGCTGTCTTTCTGAAACTACAATATTGAAGATAGCAATATTTTCCTGAAATAAAATTTGTTCTCCACAGTAATAGTTCTTAAACTGTTGTCATGTACTTTTTTGAAAAGATTTAAGTAATTTTTACGTAATTAAGAGCGTTATATGGGAAATATTAAAAATCAAATTTTCTTAGAAATGACTCCATTTTTTCCTGAACTATTTCGTAGAAATAGTGAAAAGTATTCGTATATTCTAACATATAGGAAATAAAAATGCCATTTTGCTATATTTATTTAAAAAATTGCGCAAATATATTTTCTGATATCATGATTACATTACATGAATATTTACATTAATTACGTTAATCTTTACATTACCGTCGATTTCCATTGATCGTTACATTTATTAAAACAAGTTCTTCAAATGATGTTTTAGGAATTTCAACGAAAATTAGATCTGCGCCATTTATTTAAGCGTTCTAGACGCTGTCGGGGGACCATGTTTAATCAAAATATACGGAGCAATTTTTGAGAAAATTCCGAAAATAATGTTGAAGCGTTCTCTAAGTATCCTTCAAAATGAAATTATCTGTTTCAAATTTGCAGGGTATCAGGAGAAAATTTATCCACTTTTTTGTTACTAGGGACCCACATTACGAACTTTTCTGTCAAAAATGCGCCGGTTTGTGTAGCAGCATTACAATACAATTTCTTTACATTAAAGTAAAATGAGTTGGGAAATTATTAATGGAAAATACATTTTCTTTGGAAATACCAAACTGAATATCCTTTCACAGAGTAATCATTAAGAATAATAAATGCCTATTGAAGTAAAACAAGTGGTACATTAACTACGATATTTGAAAACGCCTTACATGTTATTTTCAAGAATATTTATTCGATTACCAAAACAATTCCCAGCGAATAAGACATACACAAATCCAAGCCGATAATAATTAAAAGCGGAAATACATTGTGTAAAATATTTTCATTAATGATTAATTATTTAAATTGCCATATAATTCTTTACAATATTAATTCTCTATTAATAGTGCTCCTAAATTACATAATAAACAATATTAAAATTGAATCCCGTTTCCCAATGACCCAGAAATTAACACAATGCTGCGACGTAGCGGAGGGGCGCAGAATTGATGGATGGGAGCGACATCGCGGGCGCAGAACAAGCGCGCAGCAAAAAGTGGTCCGTCATCCGAGAGAGCGCGCTGCGCGGAGGCTCATAGAAACAAGCGCAGCGCGCGGGGCGTAGCTGACGGTAACGCTGCTGCGCGCAACTCGCCAACAGATGAACCAGCGGCCGCGCGGATCAGCCCGGGAATTATTGGATTCCATCTCGTTGGAAAATTCCGCATCTCTTCAGCTTCGAGAGACTCTCTGGCTGCCCCTCTGAATTGCCCCCCGGCGGGCAGCGGGAGGGGGGGGGAGGGGGGGAGGCCGGCTAGGAGCGAACAAGCGAGCGGCAAGGTGCGATGCACACGAGAGCGCGGAACGGAGTAGCGTCCAACTCAAGTGCGCCTGGAATCAAAATTAGTACTGCTATTACAGGTTAATTATTCTATCTTAAAGTGAATGTTGCGTAATCTATCATTGTTAGTTTTTTTTATTTCGTTTCACTTTAAGTCATGTCAATTGATTGATTGATTGATTTTTTCGTTTTTCCGGGCGCGTCAACTGCTTCGGTCATTAGTCCCGTTAGTGTAGGGCATGTTTTTTTTTCAGGAGACGGGGGTGATCTTACCCCGCTGGATGGCGAGATCCGGCGCCTGGGGTTTCCCCTAACCAGGACTCTCCCACCAGCGGGGCATCGTCCCAGCCGGACAAGCTCTAAGCTCCCGACCGGTCTCCCGGAATATGTGGTAGTGTAGTACACGTTAGTGTAAGTGTGTGTAAGGGGAGAGGATAGGACAAGGAAGGGGAAGGACAGATCGCGCGCGGTCCGTGGCCTGTTTGGTAGGTACTGCTCCGGCATTCGCCTGGTGGTGATCGGAGAAACCACGGAAAACTACCGAACAGAGCAGCCGACCGCTAGAATTCTCCTCCAAACAGCGACTTAATTCGACCTATCTGAAAAGCTAGTGTCGAAAATCCTGCCGCCGTCAGGACTCGAACCTAGGACCTCCCGGTCATAAGTCATGTCAAAATTGATACATTTTAATATCCAACTTTTGAATGACCTATGAATTGTCGGCAGTCACCTTATCCACGAGAACTGACAGTTTGTTAGATGAGTTGGTATTATCAATTTCCAGGTTAATGGAGAATACATTACTGATATCATGATAGCTAACGGAAGGCAGGAAGTATTATTTCGAAGGACAACATGGGTAAAAGCCCAAACTTTATTGCTTATTTATCCTTGAAAATAGATTTTATTACATGGGAGCTTTTTTTTAAATTCAAAATTCAAGTAGTATATGACTTAATGTAGGGATCACAGAATTTAGAAAATGCGAACACAATTCACTTCTCCCCATAGCACGTCATACGCAGTTTTAACTGTTTTTTGACGTAAAATAAATAAATAAAATAAGTAAATAAAGCCAATAATAATATTTTTATTAACTTCTCCAACTATTTGTTAGCACAATTAATGCTCACATTATTAGTTATTATTTCCAAATTCAATTGTATTACAGATTTCAACGATTGACAAAATAAAGTAAGCGTAATGAATGATCATTCTCAACTCGTTCTAATCACTCAGTGTCACTGAACAAGCTTATACAACGAAAGAAATCAAAAGATTTGCGTGGATGTTAAAACATGGAACTGGGGAAAACGCCAAGCATGAAGCAGGGCGAGCGAACGCCAATGGGGAACTGCATCCTCGCAGCTTTTGTTTCGAGGAGCGAGGGGGGGGGGGCGAAGCGGAAGGGAGCGAGGGGGGGGGATGGAGAGCCTACGCTTGAGAGATTTTCGAACACGACTGCCGGCTGATTGGCGAACTGTTGAGCGTCGCTCTGCAACATGGTTGCAGTTCATTGTCAACACCGCAGGCGCCCTGTGCAAATGCAGCAGGCGGGCGCAGCACCGCGCCCCGCCGCCACCAGAGCGCTCTGGGGTCGCCCCTCTCGCGCACAGTGCCCCCGAAGGAGGCGAAATTAACTCGCGGGGGAAGCTTTCTTCTCGAAATGCGTGAATATTTTAACAGAAAGGAGTAAGATAATGCTTATTTCACGAGATTCTTCAATATACAGGGTTTCTAGGGAGAAAACAGCGAAAATTGGACCGAGAGCGGTAGCTCAGTGCATCAACTGATGTCACTGCGGCGCATCTGACCGGGAAGTTCTAGGTTCGAGTCCTGACGGTGGCAGGATTGTCACACTTTCCAGCTAGGTCGAATTCAGTCGCTGTCTGGAGGAGAATTCTGGTGGCCAGCTGCACTGATCGATATTTTTCTCTAAAGTGCGCTTCTCTAATCAGTGTATCTAGATTCCACAATAACAATATTCTATTACCCGCTGTACCAGCAGAATTTGATGATCATCAAAACAGACTTAATCCTCTAAATTGAATAATTTTGTAGCGTAAGTGTAAGACCACAACAACGACAACAACAACAAAAGAAGGTTCAAGGGTCCAACTCAGTGTTTAAGATGTTTAGACTTTGTATACATTTAAAACAATTGCAACGACGCAATAGACTGTGTTTACTGCTCCGGTGATAACTATTCTGCATAAACGACCCCCCAAAAATATTGTATATATAAAATTGTAAAGGAGCTCATAGAGGACCCCTACCAACAAAACTATACCTTAATACCAAAAAATTGGCACTATCTAAATACAAATAAATAACACCAAAAAATAACAGAATCATTCTACTATCAAGGCTATCCTCGCAAAACTTTCCAATCCACCCACGAATATCCCAAACTTCACTTCCGCTCCAACTTCTAAACTTGGACCTATCGTAAAAAATGAGTCCCATCAAATCCAACAACAAAATAATATAAAAGCAAATAACACTAATACATTCATACACCATTAAAAATTTCATCACTTTTTATATTAAACTTTATCAACCCGATGATCCCAACAATTTTTAATAACGAACAAAACTTACTACCACCATTTTCTTTTAAAAATGATAGAGTAAAATCATAATGAAAATACTGGAGCTACAGAATGGCACAGACTTTCTCGTACTAGTTTTATATTTTCTTTGGTCAAGGCTAGTTATTCCGTCTTACCACATACTCTTGCCAGCTGTCATCTATCGCCATTCAAAAAAAAATTTTTTAAATTTTCTCAATTTTCCGGTTTCAAATTTTCAAATTTTCTCAATTTTAGAATTATAAATATTTGAAGAAATTAATAAAAAATCATTTGAAGCACTTTAAATTGTAAATGCAATAGTGTTTACAAATCGCTGGGAATATGTATATTAACGGCGTGAGAGATATTTAGAAAATATTACATTTGTATAATTTTTGAAAAACAAGAATACAGCAAAATGGCTTTTATGTCACCTTATTCGGTATAATTACATTTTCTGTACGAAAAGTTTCTAGAAAAAATGGAACTATTTTGTGAAAATGGCGTTTTAACGTTTCTAAAAATGCAGAATTTTGAGCTAATTTTCACATAAAATTATTGTTTTTTTTGAACCACTTCATCTGATAACATTTCAAGCACACGTACTCATAAATACAACAATGTGAACAAATCGCCGCTAATGTAAATATTAACAACGGGAGACGTGTCAAAAATTGACTTTTTTTTAATTCTTGAAAAATGGAAGAATAGAGCAATATGGCGTTTATGTCATCTTATACGGGAAATTTAGCACTATCTCTACCAAGAGTTTAAAGAAAATATTTGGAGCGGATTTTGAGAATATCTTGTTTTTGTATGTTTTTAAAATTGCAAATATTGCACGCCATATTGCGAGAAAACTGCTAAAAGTTTTCAAAGAATGTACATGACCTTCATGAAAGAACTAATTATGGACAACAAATTTCATTTGAAGGAAACATCACAATCTTCTATTTTGTTGTTGTAGGAAGACGCCGGAAAAAAGCAAACTTTTGCAGTTTTAGAAAATTTAGAGTAAACAGTGAAAATCGGACATATGCCATCTTTATAAAGTGTATTTGACTCTAGTCTTTGAAAAACTTCTATGAAAACTTCTAAGAAAAAATTTTGTCTTTTTTGAGAAAATTTTGAATATGTCCCTGGGGCTTGAAATAAAGTACTCCCAAATTTTAAAGAAAGTTTTTCAAAGTCACAGCAAATTGAGTCGAGTCAGATCAACCACGTAATAACCGTTTTGGAAAAAATCTAACGCATGGTATAGGCGCTAGTGGTGTTCACATACGGACGAAGAGATGGACAGACAGACAGAGGGATGTTTGGAAAGAAAACCACTTTTTCGGTATTAGGGGACCCCAAAACATGTATTTCCGTTGAAATCTCAAAATCGATATTCCGCAGCATTAAATAACTATATCTGCACTTACTACGTATATTACTCTGTATATACGTACGTATACGAGAAAGTGAAAAGAATTCAATCTGTTAAAAGCAATAACCATGAAAGCAATAAATGACTGCAATCACTCAAACTGAAATAATCTAATCCAGTTCCCTAACACAACCAAATATACACTGACAGTTTACTAAATATATTTTGAAGAAGAAAACAGACATTGGGTACTACTTGCGCAACTTTTCTTGAACGATGGATTGAAGAAATGCGGGTGGAGTGGGGGTATTAGTTACAAAGTCAGTCACTAGAGTATTTACAGTAATGACAACCTCGGAAAAATCAAAGTCAAACCTGCTACGTGTGCGGCCAGGTCATCGCTCTGGGTAGGCAACAGTAGGGACGGTAGATAGGAGTTTTGGATGCCTCCCTTGAAAGACCTGGACCTGCCTCAGCCATTTCTTTAGATCATAGTAATAAAGCTGAACAGAAGTTCACGACGATGAAAGCAACTAGATCTGACTAGCATCTGTTTCACGCCAAGTTTTAATGCTTGGAATATTGTCATCAGTGCTCGCTACGACCTTTTGCCTTCAACTGTTTATTGCTCAAGGGAGGGGGATGCAAGATCATCGTTCAAGAAAAGTTGCGCGAGTAGTGCTCAATTAGGAAAAAAAGTTCGCGCCAACTGATAAAATAGAAACGCAGGTCAACCATTTCGAGCAAACATTCACTCTCTAATAATACCCCATCACACGCAGAACTTAACAACATTATACATCTATCATCTCCCAACTACAATGTTCTACATAGAATTAAATTCATCTCCCCCAGCGAAGTTAAAAATATAGTAAATAAACTCCCCTTAAGAATAGCCCCCAGACAACATAAAGTAAGCAACACAATTAAAAAAATCTATCCACCCATAAGATAGCTTATCTAAAACAATTCACAATTCTAAATTTAGAACAGATTACTATCCAAATGTATGGAAGAATTTCAATATAATTCCTGAAGCAAAGAGAAACACAAATCGTAGTATAATTGAAAACTGTAGACCAATAAGCCTTCTACCATCATTTCAAAAAATTCTCCTCAAAATTAAAACTCACGATATGAAATGAACATTTCCACAAATCCCAATCCATACTCATGCTCCAATTTTGATTCACCAGTAAGGTACCTCTTTCACATTAGTTGCTCAGATTTTTTGAATATATCCATACAGCGTTTTCAGGGTAAACACACAATAGCCACATTCATTAACGTGTCCTAAACATGTGACAGAGAATGGTACCCAAGCCTGAAACACAAGCTCCAATCAATAGCACATCCAAGTATCTACTACAAGTCGTAAAATATATCACAGAACATTTAAGGTGACAGACTAAAACCACACTCCTAATTTATGAAAAATAATAGAAAGACTACGTCAAGAATATCCCTTATCTTCTTCCCTTTTTAATATTTGAACAGCAGACATACCGACTACATTAGAGACACACATTCAGCACAATTCGCTGTCGACACAGTAATCTATCAATCCAGTTATTCAATTAACCTCATAAAAGACAAAATCCAACTGCATTTAAATAAAATAGATGCCTGGTCCATTTAATGGCAAATAATAGTTAACCCGTCAAAATCAACAACAATTTTTTTCTTCACTGATATCATTTTCCACCCCCGTCCTACTTCACATGAACAATTACACAATCCATAGAACCTGCAAAAACAAACTGTCAAATACCTTCGATTGAATTTTGATACCAGATTAAATTGGAAAATCCATTCAACTAAATAACTAACATCAAGTTAATGCAACTAAATCCCTTACTTAATAACAAAATCAGACTTTCATTAAACAACGCAATAGCCTTATATAAAACAATAATGAGATAGCTTATGATCTATGCCTACTCAATGTGGATCAATGACTCGCAAACAAATATAAAAAAAATCCAAAATATACAAATAAATTCCTTCGAACAGCAACACATTCATCTTCGTTCGTTATTTGCAATATTATAATACTACTTGAACCTGCAAAAGTATTTGCAAACCCTAAAAGATGTTTGATCAAGCTAATATCCAAACTCAGGTAATATGTTTAGCGTAATCGCTACCTCAAAAAACAGTATCGATAGAACAATGTTCCCCAGAGTTTCAGTAAAAAATTAGAAAATGTTTGAAAATTTGAGAAAATCTTGTTTACGTAATATTCAATAGTTGTCACTATTTCACTCAAACCTTCTCAAAAAATACTTTCAGTTTTAAATGACTTACTTAAAAACCTAGTTTTGAAGAACAGATTTCATTAAGAAAACAATATCTAATTTCGTAGTAGTAGGAAGTCGCTGAAAATTTTTTAAACTTATGCTATTTTCAAAACATTTTGGAAATATTTTAAGGAAACTGATACCTGCGATAATTTTGTCAACATACTTTGCTCTGTCCGATAACAAGATTAAAAAATAATTTGGAGCCATTGTTTAGGAAATTTATAAAATGCTGTTGTACAATACCCTCAAAATTAAAATATATGTTTTAACTTTTGAATTTTGTGCCTGAAGACCCTTAGTGAGATCGGCAGCAATTCTCGAAAAGTATTGGTTAAAGAGACTAGCCACTGTTGCCGGATCGTTGACATTTATATCGTTATATTTTAAAACAACATTCTCTACGGGTTTTCTAGTTGATTTGGTAGTATTTTTTATTATATTCCACATTGATTTTGTTTTATTATTTGAGTTCAAAATATCCTGATCGTTTTTCATGATTTTTGCCTGCCTTATGACTTTTCGTAACAATGTTTTGTATTTTTTAAAGTAGATAAGGAAATCTTGAGATACGTCATGACGTTTAGAAATGAAAGAAAGAATTCGCTTGTTTTTACAAGAGAATGGGACATCGGATCAATGTGGGAATATAAATTGTGGTTTAGAAGCTATGGTTTAACCGTTATATTTTTACGAACAGTCGAATGTTTGCCCATAAATGTTGTTTTTTTGAAGAAAGAATTTATAAATATAGTGAATGTTGACGACACAATGTCTTAGAATAAGTTGTTTACCACATATAGGAGTAAACATTATTCTCTTTTCTGTTTGAGGGACGCACACAAAATGCATGCGTAACCAATTGACGTTTTTTCAGCAGCAATACATACTTTTCTCTATACCAATAGTAGAATGCGATAATGTAAGAACTAGCGGTGTTTGAACAACACAATTTTTTGCACTTTTTGTAACTGCTATGCGATAGTATCCTATTACATGAAACTGCAAGTATATTTTCAATTAACTTTTTTTTTCTCGAACCGAGATTCGAACTCGGTTTTTGTGAGTCAACAGATGAAGCAGTAACTTAGCCAATGTAAATTATCATGGCTGTCCGGGTGACGCCTCGTTACAGCTACTATGCCGCTTTCCAGCCACTAGGACGCTTTCCAGTTACTATGCCGTCGCTCGGGAACGGTTGTTTTCACGATGCTTAAAAACTAAAGCTCCCATCCACTATTTCTAACTTTTGCAATTTTGGAAAATTAAAACTTCATGGGAAATGAGACCTCCGCCATTGTAACGAGTCTTTTGATGGAAAAATATAAAGAAAAAATTGGAGCCGGGTTTTTGTTTTTTAATGCATTAACTTGAAGCGCAAATTAAGCAAAAATTATCGTTTTTCAAACAATTCTGTTGGTCTTTTTAAAAAACTGACTGTTTAAAACGGATTTTAATTAAGACAAAAATCTCTATATTCTATTTTGTTTTTTGCAATATTATTTGCAAATTTTCAAAAATCTGAGTATTTGTCGAAAATGGAACCAGCGCCAATTTTTGTACCCTTCTTCCATACCTACACAGAGTAAACATAAAGAAAACAATTAGAGTCGTTTTTTGAGAAAATATTCGTTTGAAAGTTGCCTCTATTTCACGCAAAATTACGCGAAAACCAATCACATTTTGAAATATTGTGCATCATCTAATTCGTATCCTAAGATCTCTCTTTGAACAGCGGAGATTATTAAGAAAAAAAATCTATCTATTCTATCTTCAGTACTGTAGTTGTAGGAAAACGCCCAAAAATGAAAGTATTGCAATATTCGAACAAGCAGGGATTTCAACTAAATAGATACTGAGCAATTCTTTTAAGTGTCCTTTACAGGGACAAGGTTTAAACAAAAAAATTAAGCCATTTTTAAGAAAAGTTTCCAAAATATTGTTGAAGATACGTGTAAAGATGCCTCAAAATTGAAATATCTGCTTCAAACTCGGGCTTCTGATTTTGCAGATTGATAGGTGAATATCAATTTTAGAAAAAAATATTAGAATGCTGTATGTGCTAGAGGTTGACAACAGGCAGACGGATAGTCAGAAGTTTTGCTGTCAATCGATTTTATGAATCAAGAACACACAAAGAGGGTTCCGACTACACAAAGTGTTAGAAGAAGTAATTTACTATGTATAAAAACAATATTTATTCACATTTTCTGTACCAGGGCCCGGCAAAAAGAATTTTCATGAAACAATTAGCCGATTTCCGCTATACGATTACAATTCTTTCATTATCTACTATGTAGTAGTAGCATATAGTAAAGTGAAAAAGTAAAAACATTTCTTCGGTATCATAGTTCCCCAAATTATGGATTGTGACGTTGGTATTTATTCTAAAGACTAGTAACTATAAATGAAAATACTGAAATTCTATTTTCCGAGTCCACAGCTATAGGTGGTTTGTGTCTGTCAAAGTTTCGGCAATTTTTACTTTCTGGTATACATAGGTATATACGGAGTAATATATACGTTGTATAGAGAAAGTTATGTAATGCTGCTGAAAATCGATTTCAAAATTTCAACGGAAATACACGTTTTGGAGATCGATACCGAAAAAGTTTTTTTTTTTAAATCGTCCGTCCGTCCGTCTGTCTGTCGTTTTGGTTGGTTAGTTAGTGATTCCGGGCGCGTCAGCAGCAGCAGAAGCAGCAGCAGCTTAGGTAATTAGTCCCGTAAGTGTAGTGTATGTTTCTTCTCGGGAGATGGAGGGGATTTTCCCCCGCTGGATGGCGAGATCCGGCGTCGACCTACCTTCGACTAGCGGGGTTTCCCCCTAACCAGCGGGGCCCCCGGTTTCTCCCACCAGCGGGGCACCACCCCAGCCAGAACAAGCTCTAAGCTCCCGACCGGTCTCCCGGAATACGATGTGGTAGTGTTAGTACATGTTAGTGTAAGTGTATGTAAGGGGAGAGGATAGGACAAGGAAGAAGAAGGAAACATCGCGCGCGGTATGTGGCCCGTTTGTTAGGGCACTGCTCCGGAATTCGCCTGGTGTTGATCGAAAAAAAAACACGGAAAACTACCGATCAGAGCAGCCAGTCGCTAGAATTCTCCTTCAGACAGCGACTGAATTCGACCTAGCTGAGAAGCTAGTACCGAAAATCCTGCCGCCGTCCGGACTCAAACCTAGAGTCAGAGACGCTGCAGTGACATCAGTTAGTTTGTCTGTCCGTCCGTCTGTGGACACTACTTGCGCCTAAACCACGCGTAGTATTTATTCAAAAAATAGAAGAAACCCCTGTCCAACTGGCTCTAGTTACGTCAGCTGCACAGAATTTTCTGTACAGCACGTGTATGAGAATGCTTGCAAGCGCGATCCTGCGTTCCCTTGGGCACGTGCGGGAGGGTTGCCTGTGATGGCCCACTGGGCGCCTGTGGCGGCGGTGGTGGCGGTGGTGGCGGTGGTGGTTGCCTGCAAGGGGTGGGGGGAGGGGGGGGGGAGAGGGGATCGCGAGGGTAGCGCCCCACGCGCACCGCCCGTTCGTTAGTTGGCTAACTCCATTATCGATACCGCAGCAGGTGGATCGGCTGCGGGGACCGTATGAGGCCGTGGATACGGCCGCCGTGTTAACACGGATCTCATTTCACCCACTTTAATTGTAAACTTTTTAAACCGTGAATAATCCTCTCCAACGGAAACCGCTTCGCTCGGCGGCGGGCACGAGGGGGCGAGTGCAGAGAAATGGGATCACAGCCAATGGACGAGGGGATGTGTGATCGACGATTCACGGAGGTCCGGATGATGTACGATGTGGAATTGTAGTGAAGATCTGCAACACCGGCAGGGGAGGCAAAATACAGTCAACTCCGGTTATAGTGAACTTGTGGGAACTAACAGGGTTTGGTCACTATATCAGAGCTTTACTATATCCGATGATATAAAAATTAAACAGAATTTCTCCACAAGGTATGATCATATTAACATATAGAAACAGAAATATTTATTAACAGCACGAGCTGAACATTTCAATATCTCTATTAGTCCTTAAAAAAATATTTATTTTCAATTGTTTGCCGAGTTCACTATACTACGAATAAAATTAGAATGTGATTGACATTTGAGTGTGGAGGGGGGCGGTGCTGCCGCATACTGCGCTCTCTACCACGTTCTCTACGCACTAATTTGACAAACAGAAGAAAGGAATGTTGAGAAACTCGGAATAACTTTGTTCCTAAAATGTTACATTTTTGAAATAATAATATTTGTTTGCTTATAACGTTTGTTCCCTAATTGTAGGTGACAACAATGTGCAAATGCCGAAGCTTCTGATTCGCTGTTGCCTAGGTTACGGCGCTAGCGTCGTCACGTGACCACGGAATGTCAATCACATTCTAATTTTATTCAGACCTTACAACCGGAGTCGGCTGTATGTCTTTACCTTTGCATCAGATACTGAAAATTTTTATGAGTTTCTTTCGTGACGTTTTTCACCGATCAACGTTCTTACTCGACTGTACTAGGCACATACCGCAATGTGCGCGAGAGAATGTGTGACGTGCCAGCGAATAGATGCTGTGGCAGTACACGTGGATGCACAGTACAGGCGACTCCGGTTATAGCGTACTCGGATATAGTGAACGCTCGGTTATAGCGAACATAAGTCACTGGTCCCGTTTCAATTACATTACAAATAAGTATGAAAAGATTGGCTTATAGTGGACTTGTACCTCGGATATAGTGAACGTAGGAAATAAGTTATGGAAATTAATTGGATCTCGTATGCTATAAGGCGTGTTGAAGGGCCTTTGGAGTGTGGGACGGTGTTTCAACAGTGCAAGAAGCATTGAAAGGTATCAAGACTACATTTCCCTACTTAAAGACAGAGAAAATGCAGAAACAATTATCAAGAGAACACGAGCTCTGAAGAAGAATATAGAGAAATTAGTAGTGAAAAACATATGCAGCAAACAATTACAAATAATTGATATTGTAAGGACAAATTAAGATATTGTTTTTTCAGTTCATTATGTTAATGAGTTTTTCTGCGTTTCTGTATTAATAAAATCAATCATTGTGAAAAAATCGTATTTAATTTTGACATCATCGTATATATTGAACCTCTGATATAATGATCCAAAACAGTTAGTCCCCAGAAATTCAGAATAACCGGAGTCCACTGTACAACCTTTCTGAAACTAAACGCTTACGGATAAGACATACTCAGACTTTAACCAGCCACTTACATGCGAAAACTCGCCAGAAAATATGGAAAATGCAAAGAATGAGACGAAAAGTAAAGAAGGGGACGCATTAACAAGAGCCAGTGTAACGTCACCACATGGCGGCCAGGGCTTCGAACATCCTTAAAAAGTGTCGAAGATGGCGAGCAGAGGGGAGGGCATCCGGTCGGCTAGCACAAAGACTGTTAGTAGCTTTTGTCAACTGAAAAGGGAGCCATTAACACTCCGGGACGCAAGTCGGCCGGGCAGAGGGTCCTGACCCCCTGCCGGCGGTCAGGGGAGGCTGGCTGGCCATATGGTCCCAGAGCCAACCGCATGTGCAGAGAAGCTAGGGGGTGGGGGGACATGACCGCCAGAAGCTAGCTGGCCGGAAAGAGGAGTTCGTTGAGAGATCGCCTCGCGTGCGGACGCAACTGCGGCCCGTTGGCAGAAGTGCATTCCTGGGACACTGCGAGTGCGTAGCACTGGGAGTCAGGGCACCGGCGCGGTAAAGCGTCTGGGTGGAGGATGCACTAGCCGGGAGATGGGAGCAGTGTGCGTGGAGTCGCGGAGGTAGATTGCGAACGGAACCCCAGAGCTGTAAATACTGTATAAAATTCTGTAAATAAATATTGTAACTAGAGCTCGTGTCTGCGTAGTCATTTCGCACCACGACGCCACACCAGCCAATCCGAACGAACACCTCGCATCGGCACAGAGCAGTGAAACGCAGCAGAGGGGTAGAGTGGACACGCAAAGGCCTGTCTGAAGGGCCTTACAGTGACTGAAGAGATAGATTGGACACAAAACTTAATAGAAACACTAGAGTTCAGTGGAATGCGCAAAATAACGATGAAGCAACGAAACAAGGGACAAGCTGCAACTTAGTCGGGATGAAAAAAATACGTCTAGTTTAAATATTACTCCCACGTTAACATGAAAGGGAAATATGATCTAAAATTGATGAATCAAATAAATTTGGAAAAAATACAGGTATAATAAAATAAATTACACAAAGATTATTATCGGTAACAAATTTTTCCTATTTGTATTGATATTCAGAGTTTAATTCAAAAGAATGGCTTGGGAACATTTCTACCCAGAAAGACCGGAGTTGTTTCTTTTGTCAATTAAAAATACAATTTTTAAGAATGAGAATAGTTTATGATGTTTTCATATGTAAATTAAATATTCTTCGTTAAAATTTTGATTAGCTGAATAAAACCTGATGCTTGTCTCTGAACATATTGCGAATCGCAATACGGTTCAGGAAAGTATTCACTGCTCTCCTAAGCAAGTAGTACCAACAGCACGCTCTACAAAATGAACATTTGATAGAACAATTTGTCATCAATTCGTCTTAATATTGGAAGTTCCTGTTATCCTTTGCCACGAATCCTGTCATTGTCATTATATTCCCTTAATAATATTTATCTAAATAATTCTCAACTTACCGGGAGCGGTAGCTCAGTGCATCAACTGATGTCACTGCAGCGTCTCTGACCGGGAGATACTAGGCTTCCATTCCCCACGGTGGCAAAATATTCGACACTGGCTTGTCAGCTAGGTCGAATTTAGTCGCTGTCTGGAGGAGAATTCTAGCGGTCGGCTGCTCTGATCGGTAGTTTTCCGTGGTTTCTCCGATCAACACCAGGCGAAGCCGGAGCAGTACCCTACCAAACGGGCCACGGACCGCGCGCGATCTTTCCTTCCACTTCCTTGTCCCATCCTCTCCCCTTACACACACACACTTACACTAACAGGCACTACACTACAACATATTCCGGGAGAGCGGTCAGGAGCTAGTGGGAGAGTCCTGGTTAGGGGGAAACCCCACTAGCCGACGGTAGGTCGGCGCCGGATCTCGCCATCCAGCGGGGGAAGATCACCGCCATCTCCCGTGAAAAGAACATGCACTACACTAACTGGACTAATGACCACAGCAGTTGACGCACCCGGAAACACGAAAAAATCAATCAAATTCTCAACTTCAATTGCTTATCGAAGTTTGTTTTTCTCTCATAATTAAATTACGAGAGCTACAACAGCATACACTTTCTCGGAAACCACGGAAAACTACCTATCAGAGCAGCCGGCGGCTAGAACTCCAGACAGTGACTGAATTCGACCTAGCTGACAAGCTAGTGTGGCAAATCTTGCCACTGTCGATACGCGAACCTAGGACTTCCCAGTCGAAGGCACTGCAGTTGTGAGATCGCTATTTCATTCGCACTTTCGAAACGGGCGTTCCACAAGGACCGGCGCGGCGCCCGCCCACGCATTCCAGAGCGCCTGTTCGCGCGCAAACAAGCGCTTACAGGCACCCGGGCGCCGCATATTTCGAAATCACCTGGAAATCAACCGCCCTCCCGCGAAATTCGACATATTTATCAAATACAATAACCCCTCGCAAATAAAATTACAGTAAATTACCGCTGGACCCCCCACGCCAATTATGATTTCCCGCTAACGAATGCACCTTAACACACTCGCTCTATCAGGGCAGTTTTCCTGTTTTTTTTTTTCACGCACAAACATGCGGTCTGTCTGTTCTCAGAGACTGAAACTTTTCTATAGAACAAGTTGAACAAACAAAATTGTCTATTGCTACGAACTAACCGACCAATCCTGTCACTTTATGGACATTTTTATTTGTAAAATTATTGATTATTTTGTAACATAACATATCCTATTTTTTTATATTGTTTGTTCACGAACGAACGAGAGAGAAAGAGAAAGGGAGATAGAGAGGGAGAGACAGGGAGAGAGAAGAAGAGATAGGAAGAGAGAAGGAGAGAGAGGGAGAGAAAGAGGGAGAAAAAGAGGGAGAGAAAGAGGGAGAGAAAGAGGGAGAGAAAGAGGGAGAGAAAGAGGGAGAGAAAGAGGGAGGGAAAGAGGGAGAGAGAGGAACAGAGGGAGAGAAAGAGGGAGAGAGAGGGAGAGAAAAAGAGGGAGAGAGAGGGAGAGAAAAAGAGGAGAGAGAGGGAGAGAAAGATGGAGAGAGGGAGATATAGGGAGGGAGAGAGAAACGGAGAGCGAGGGAGAGAGAAGGAGAGAGAGGGAGAGAGAAGGAGAGAGAAGGAGAGAGAAGGAGAGAAGGAGAGAGGGAGAGAGAGGGGAGTGAAATCGTGGAATTGTTAACACGATTTTTGGAACAATTTGTCTACTACTTTCAATTCAAAAATGCCTCAGTCATTCACTACGACACTGTATTCGTAAATTGTCATCGCTCGCGATTTGACTTTTACATTCCATCCAGATCTGTGTCGCTCTCCGATCGCTGAGACTGCCGTCCCCTCGGCCACCAGCCTCCGCCGCCCCGCGCCGCTCCTCGTAACGGATTCAAGTAGCCGGCTCGCGCCTGATTTCCCATGTGGACCGCAGACTACTTGATCGCCAGTTTCCGGTAGCCGGCAGATATGCTGCATAAAACTAACCAGGAATTTATTTCGCCCCATCCGTGTCTAGAGGGTGAGGAGGGGGGATGGCCCTACGGGCGCGCGCGTCTCGCATCGAAATCCAGGTCTGAAGAGCGCCCTCTATGTCCGGCGCTTCTTTAGACCGGCGAAGTGGCTCAGGGCATCAACTGATGTCACTGTAGCCCCTCAAGCCTGGAGATTGTAGGTTCGAGATCCGACAGTGGCAGGAGTTTCGACACTACCTTGTTAGCTGGATCGAATTCAGTCGCTGTGTGGAGGAGAATTCTAGCGGACGGTTGCTCTGATCCGTAGTTTTCTGTGGTTTCTCCGATCAACTCCAGGCGAAGGCCGGAGCAGTACCCTATCAAACGGGCCACGGACTGTGCGCGATCTTCGCTTCCTTTTCCTTGTCCTATCCTCTCCCCTTAATCACACACACACTTACACTAACGTGCACTACGTGACGTGGCGAAGAGACCGGTCGGGAGCTTAGAGCTTGTCCCGGCTGGGGTGGTGAATCACTGGTGGGAGATACCTGGTTGGGAAAACCCCACTAGCCGACGGTCGGTCAGTAACCTATCTCGGCATCCACTGGGGATAGAATATCCATCTTCCGAGTAAAAACATGCACTACACTTACGAGACTAATGACCTTAGTGAAACCAATAACAATCAATCAATCGCTACATTGGGCCTCTCTTCCACCGCCACGACTTCACTGCCTTGTCTCCTGCACTCGCCGCTTCCTCACTTCGCATACCGCCCTCACTCCGTCCTCCCGTCCTTGTCGCGTCCTCCCTCTCTCGTACCCTCTTCACCCCGTTTTCCCGCACTCGCCCCGTGCTACCGCTCCTCGTCCTGTTCTCCCGCCTACGTTCCGTCCTCGCCCTGTCCTCCCTCTCTCGATCCGTCCTCACCCTTTTCTCCCACCTTCGCCCCGTCCTGCGCTCGTCCGGTCCTCGCCCCGTCCTTTCACCCTCGCCCCGACCTCTCCCGCGCTCGGCATGTCCTCGCGCCCTCTCCCCGTCCTCCCGTCCTCACGTCGTCGTCCCGCCCTCGCCCCGTCCTCCCACCCTCGCCCGTCCTCCCGCCCTCGCCCCGACCTCCCACCCTCGCCCTGTCCTCCCGCCCTCACCCCGCCTATCGCTCACGTCCCACCCTCCCACCCTCGTCCCGTCCTCCCGCCCTCGTCCCGTCCTCCCGCCCCCGGCCCGTCCTCCTCGCCCTCGACCCGTCCTCCCGCCCTCGACGTCCTCCCGCCCTCGACCCGTCCTCCCGCTCTCGACCCGTCCTCCCGCCCTCGACCCGTCCTCCCGCCCTCGCCCTCGTTCCGTCCTCCCACCTTAGTCTCGTCCTCCCGCCTTCTTCCCGTCCCCTCAACCTCGTCCCGTCCTCCCGCCCGCCCCACGGCGGCCGGCAGTCCGCGCCTCGCGAATGCGATCAATGTGAATATTTTATGCGCCGTTTACGTGCCTTCGCCCCAGAGCGAATGCTTCCTCTAAGCAGGCGGCGCCATGCAAAGTGGCCGCGAGGAACGCCGCACGCGGCCCAAGGCAAAAAGGCCCCGCGCGGGTGGCAGGTGGCGTTTCCACGTGATACATATTCCGCTGCTCTCACTCACTCCTTTCTTCTACCTACCCCACTTTACATAACAAAAATGTCTCAAGACGCACCATTACTTCCACTGAAATGTACTTCTCTGGAAACAAAGAGGCGAGAGCGATTTCACCAAATTTTAAAATCGATCATTAAATCAATTATTACAATTTTAGTGAATACTATAAATTTAATTTTGCCAACATGAACTGTAATTTTCAAACAGATAATCATTATTCCGGTTATAAAAATCTCAGGAATAAAAAGAATATTTTGAAGCCACTACAAAACAGCTTTATAATTAAAGCTTTATAACGAAAGTAATGTGAGATGTCGTAGAAAAATATCTATATTAGTGGTTTTTTTTAAAATCAGTAACTTTCATTATCAAGAATTCTTTCTCTGTAAAATTAATTAAATCACTCGGATCTAAACACAACTGTTATGAAGAAGGATAAAAAGAATTACTATCAGCATTAAGTAACGATTTAAATCAAATCAGTTACTTAAATCAACAAAATGTTTATCATCAATAATGCTCAAATTCTGTCTTCTTACTGACTGCTATTTAAATTAATATAATGTACATATTTATTTGTTTTCGTAATAATATATTATTATATTGGGATAACGATATCAAAATTTCTTACGACGACATTCCGATCTAATAGATTTGTCTTGTTGCCTGCCGTCCTTATTTCTTATTTATGCAATTTTTATTATCTGGCATACTCCTTACGCAATGTAGAGAAAATATTGTAATACTGGAAAAGGCGAATTTTCACCAGAACAATTCTTATTGCCGGGTCTGGTAAAAGAGAGGTTGATAAAACTTGTCCCTTTAAATAGTAAATTACAATTACATCAATGTGTTATGGATCCTTGATACCGAAAAATTGATTGACGCCAAAACGTCTGAGCGTCTGTACGTACGTGGTAAACGCTAGCTCCTGAACCGTTGAAACGATAATCTCCAAAATATTCGTTGAGCGATCTGAACGAATTCAAGGCCTTATAAGTTTGTAACGGATAATTTGATTTCGTGGGGTTCTTCATGAAAAGCTTCAATATTTTAAAACTTTTCTTAAAAATGTCTCAATGTTTTTTAAAATAAAATTTATAGTCAGCGTAAAGAACTAAAAAGTTACTCGAATCTAATTTTCTCTAAAATTCCCGATTATTCCAAAATTGCGAGAGATCAAACTTTTTTACGTCTCCTTACAACTACAATTTGTAAGAGAGATATTTTTCTTAATAAAATTTGTTGGTAAATAACAGATATTAAAATAAGGTAATGTACAATTTTTCGAATATAAGAGTAGTTTTCGTGCATTTTTTCGTGAAACAGATAATTTAAAAATTTAAAACGATTATTTTTTTTAAAAGTGTCTCCAATGTTTCTTAAAATTTTTCGTTGTGTGTATTAAAGGATCGTATAAAAATAACTGTACTGTTTCCATTTTTGGCAAAGTTTATTGAATTAAATTTTCTCTTTTAATGCGCAACGATTGCTAATGAGAACTACATGTGAGGGCAGTTATAACGGACAAAAATTGCTGTATTATTTCACGTAACCATTACCGATACCACTAGTTTGGAAATACCACATTTGAAATACCACTAGTTTCTTTTAAGATGACGATACGAAAAGTACTGATGGACATACAACCGATATAACAATCGACAGACCAGATTAGTTTTAGATCTCAGCTATTGCCTGAGTTACAAATGTTTAAACTGCCACACCCGTAATCTATACTAATAAAAATGTATTCAGCGACATGTAAACGACATGGATATCACGAAAAGGAATGTATGAATATTAGGGTGTCCCTTATTTTGCAAAAAAAATTGCTAAATGTTTGGAGCTCATCCCCCAAATATTTTCCATTAGGTCAAATTTACTCAAAAATAAAATTTCATCTCCATAGACCAATATTAAGGACTTGACGTAAGCGAGAAATTTCAATGTTAGGGATAGTTAGTTTTGTTGTGTTGAGTCAGTAGAAAACTACTGATACGTGTTTAAAATATATTCTTATATTACAATTTAATTCATTTTCACTCTTTAGACTGCGTTATGGTCTTTACTTTTCTTGTGGGTACGTTTTTTTGTGTTTCTTTCTTGCAATATGGGTACTGTAAATAATGTTCTTGAACAACATTACCCAAATTGCTTTCACTCCTCATCTACAGTCAGTAGTGCATGGAAATATAGCATTAATTTAACAACCCTTTCAGCGCAGTCATTCACAGCTTTCAACTTTATCAATAACCTTTGAACTTCTAAAAAGATGACTTGCTTTTCCAGGTCGATGGCCATTCTTGAATAAAACTAATATCCATCTTCAGGCAAGAGAACATATCTATTTTTTGTTGACACAAAGACGGCTACTGTTTTCAATGAAATGAATATGAAATTGAATTAAAATATGAATTGTATATTAAGGAATAATAATTCAATTTCGGGTTACAGTTGCGGTTATTATTCTCCATCCAACTCTCCACAAAAAGTAATCTATCACTCTTCTATGTGTAGTTTCTCTCTGGCAAAATTTGCTATCATTTTGATTTTGATTTGTACGTATACTTCATCATCAAAGAGTATTATGACAGACAATTCTCCTAATAAATACCATATACGGCGTCTAATTTTTTTAGAGCTGCTTTTGAAATTGTGGAATCTATCCTTTCATGTGATTTTATAACTTTTAAAAGGAAGATATCTTGATAAGGAACTTTTACAGCTGCACTGCACTGAAGCCACAGATTGACATAAACAGGTACAATCGACAGAAAGACCTCTTTAAGGATTACATCACGTATTTTACATTCAAACCACATTGTAAAATAAGATCGTGTATGAGATGACGGCATGGAAAGAACAATTCCCTGCCCACATTTTCTTCAAGAAAGATAATTATCTTTCCAATAAAGATCCTTTGAAACGTGAAGTGTTTGATGCATTTATGTCAGAGCAAAGAATTGTTTACATAGTCTTCGATAACCCAGTGCATTAACACATTCCAAACAGCGTTAGTGTGCTCTTTTCTAGAATTCCTCAATTTTGGAAACCCAATGAGCTGCTGACTGTTCCCTAATGTAACAACTATTGAAAGTCTTTCTTCTTTTGGGTCCCAGATATTTCATGCAGGCAACAGTTTACCATCTCAAACAATAGAAAGAATTTCAGATAAATTACTCTTAAAAGTCGGTTTAATTGTTTCTTAACGATCTCTTCTTGTGTCTAATTCGTAGAATAGATTTGTTGATACAGAGTTCTTCAGGTATTGTGGTCAAGTACCGCTGCTGAAGGGTGTAAAGAATGTCTTATCAGTTGAAATCTATCTAAACCACTAGTTTAGGGGTAATGAAATTGCCATACATTGCAGCTTTCTGTATTGATGTACTCTCTAAAACTCACTAACGTTGAATTATTTTTATAACATTTATTTCTTCCCGTTCGACTTTCGTCTTTCGGGCATTTGGACGGGTACAATGTTACATACAATGAATTAACTTGTCCAGGCAAATGTGGGTCTCGGGTATAACCCTTCATTATTTTTAAAATTTCATATTTGTACAACTTGACTAAGGGAAGTTTGCATTTATTGTTCAGAAGTGGAGGGGTGTGTTTTGTGGGAAATTGTGGCGAATGATTTTTATGAATTAGGGTGGGCGAAAGAGGTCTTTGGGGAATCTGGATCTAATGCGTGAAGGATGATGAGCGTTTTGACTGAGATTGAATATTGGAGTGTTGGGACATGCTGGGAGGAGGGAGTACTATTTTTGAGAGATTTGTGAGATGAATTCTGAGAGGAGAATTCATCTCACATCTGAACATAGAAGTTCTGATTTCATCTGAACATAGATGTTCGTTATCTGAATCTTCAGACGATAAAGGAGGGACAGCTGATGATGTAGACGCTTCACACTGTTGTTTAACTTTCCATTTCTCTTCTTGAAATGCTCTGTGTCGCCTTTTCTTTTTTATACGCAAGATTTTGGTCTACTCGTGTAAGATAGCTTTTACGTCTTGGCTCTCTCAGCTGAAGTAAAAACATCTTGTCGTCTTCAAACGTAATCATTATAATCAAACGTAATCATATAAATAATCAACGTAATCAATAAATAGTCAACGTAATCAAATAAAGTATTCGGATATGCAATATCAAATAGATTGTTCAAATTATTTTTAAACTCCTATTCATGATGCTTAAAAGAAGCTTCACACTTCTTTGCGTATTTTCTTTTTGTATTTTTCTCTACTCCAAACACAAGTTAATAAGATTTTTGCGATTACTGATTAGCTGTTGTCAAAATTCTTGCTTTCTCCCAAAATATCATCCACTCACGAACCACAAATTTAGCACTCGCACTAATTGTTAATTTATTTCCCAAATGTAATAAAGTAAAACTTCAAGCACTCGTTTATTTGATGGTAAATTGTGTCCAGTTATTTGGTGTTTTACATTAATAATTTATATTATCTTCTATAAAAAACACGCGTTCCTCGGTACTACCTATGACGCTAACATATGACATTATGTTAAATTAGCGACCTGCAAACAGGTGTGCCACTGTCGATTAAAATTCTTGTACTGTTAGCTTCGGGGCTGACTCAGCGGTGGGTGGTAGGTTCGGACTTGTCCGTAATGAGAGTTCGCGCTCAAGTCGGCACGCGTTAGAATGCTCCGATCTCAATAAAATTTTGTATGGGCATGTTTTAAGGTCATTCAAACCAAATTGGAGGGTGAGCGTTCAAAAATTTCAAGATCGTAAAATAAGAAACACCCTAATGAATATATACGAAATGTTTACAGGTCTTTTTCGTAATTGTCGTAGTGTCCTTGCAAAGTTTGTTAAAATGGAAATGTGGAAAATACATAATTTAAATAGTATGTTGGTAGATGCGCCACGATCATTATTCATCTTTCACTAAGAGTCGATTGGTTCCTAATATATTTCGTCAGAGGTCAGTGCCGGTGAAGCAGAACTGGTATTAAATAGTGTCACTAGACCAATAGCATTGCTTAAGATAAACATTTTCTGTCCAATAACAATGTACTGTAAAAAATTGAATACATTTATAGTATTTTATTAAATTTTGAACTAATTAAATTTAAAATAATAATCTTAAATACCATAGTTCATAAAAAGTTGATCATTATTCTCTTTCAGAAATATTGGATACGAAGAAAACTCAGTTAACGCTGGGTATTGTGCTAGCTTGCTATATATCGCGGTAGTGACGATTATAAATACAATGACATGGACATTAACAGCTTATAATAATAATTGAACATCTCAAAAACAAACAAACTATTCACTATTATGATACATTATAACGGGAGATAACAATTTTAAACATCAGTGGTTAATTTGTTTAGGAAATTTCGCTAACAACGCAATGTAATATTGTAACTAATATGTGTTATTCATAATACGAAATATATAAGTGTCCTCTCAAATTTACAAACATGATCCATCTTTTACTAGAATTGTAATGTTAAATAGAAAACTAAAACAGGTTTATTTAAGAAAATTAAGATTTTCTCTGCATTTATTAAAATACTTTTCCTGTATTTAAAAGGTGAAACCTCTGCCTTCCACACCTCCTGGATTACAAAACTAAAACACAAAACATTTACATAATACTTTGAAAACGAAACATATTGCTTAATAGAAAAACACATTATTTCCTGCTGCTGCATTAACGTTTAATAAACAAATATAAATTTCAAAGGAAAATTATGAATTTTGAATCTACAGACAAAGAAGAATTTCTAGTACGGCAAATCGCATTATTGAAGCCTCACTACTTCCTCATAATAGATATTTATGTCACGAGTCCTCTAAACGAGTCTTTAAGGACGCAGCCGGAAGGTTAACTGCGAGGCGGAGCGATAGCGAAGCCGAGTAGTTAACCTTCCGGCTAAGTCCTTAAAGACTAATAGAGGACGAGTTACATAAATGATTTTTGTTATTTTTTGTTATTTTAGTTTATCGCTTATTAAAAATAAACTTTTATCACTTTCGCGAGTTCAGAATTGTCATTACTCTTGATTTTCTCTAGCAAGGGTTGGTGGTACTGGATGCTTTGTTTGTGATCAGTCAGTTGAACGTTTTTTCTACTAATGCAAGCATAGTGTTCATAGCAACGGCCGCTAAAATGCTCGAGAGTCCATTAAAAATATTGTAGCGGCCGTTGCTATGGACGCGCTCTTAAACAATATTTAGATGGTTGGTTGCTAAGGGGCTAAGTGCGTGTTTACTAACGTAAATAACAAAAACGGTAAAAATGAAAACAAAATTCAATTCATTTACTAAGCTCATCGCCCTATGCATCTCTTCAGGGAGACATGCATTAATCGTGAATGTTGAAATACACGGGATGCATCACTCGTCTTATGTCCCCGCATCGTAATATAGGAGTGTGTTCAGGGAGGTTTAAATCTAAACCCCTTTCATTCTAACTAATTATGAAGACGCTTCTTTGAGGTGATCTCGACTTGTTCATCCCTTTGTCTCTTCCTAATCTCCTCCCCGCAGTGGACGACACGCAGAGCTCACAATAGCACAATGCCTTTCCAGAGGTGGGGTGGAGTGCGTTGCTGTGGACTCCGGCGTGCTTGTAGTCGGCGCGACGGAGATTCTCGTTTTGTGAGGGTGGTATTAAGGAAGAAACTGGGATGCAGGAGAGGGACAGCCTTTTTGTTACGCGGACTTCAGGGTATTCTAATGCTAAAACCTCTTCAACTGAACATGCAGTTGCTACCTGCATCTTTGTGCGATACCATGTATGAAGGAACCATATTTGGCGATGGCGATGTGTTAGCGTATCGGACTGTTGTACCCAAATTTGCGGGTTCAAAAACGTGGATCGAAGCCGTGGATTTTGAAGGGCGAAAAAAGTCCTTCGTACGCCTTTCTTCGGAGGGGAAGTAAAGTCTGCTGTCACATGTTAGTAGATTTCTTCTTTTTCTCTCGGACAGGATTTAGGTCATATGACCTATTCCGGCTCCTATTTTTCTTCTCGGTCTGCCAATGTCCCCTCTTCCATCTGTTCTATAGCTATGAATGGAAGTCAGTTCCTTGGCATTATTGATACATAATTGTACCATTTTAACTTCTTTTCGAGAATGTTTTCATATAATTCTTTGACTTTTAAAACATCTCTTATTTCTGAATTTCCTTTCTTGTCGAGTAGCGAGCACCCTTTTGGAGAAATTTCATTTCTGTCTTTCGCATTTTATTTTTGATCTTCATCGTGTTCAACCATGTTTCGCTGGCATTCATGAGTGTGGGGACTGCAATTGTCTTGTAACACAGTGTCTCCTTTCAGGTTCGGTTTCTCAGATACTTATGCATCGTTCCACAATATTTCGGAATTTTACTAGTTTATCTTCCACGTCATGATCTACATTACAGGATATATCACATACTAAGTATTTGAAGTTGCTAACTTGTTCTAAATTGTAGTTGTAATTTTAGATCTTGCTGGATATTTGCCTCGAAATGCCATGACTTTTGACCTTTGAGCGGCCACTTGAAGTCCATATTCTTCAAGGGTTTTCTTTAAGATAAAAATGGACATTTGGAGTTTGTTTTCAGTCTCATGTATCATCACTTTGTCACCAGCGTATAAAATTTGGTAGTTAGTAGATTTTCTGCATGTAAAAGATACTCAAGCCTAAATGAAGCCTCTGAGCCAAATTCAATCTGTATCTTTCTTTGGCCAAATAATACCTTCTTTCTCCGCTAGTTGGTGAAAGGAGCAAAATTTCCGTGGTTAGACGTAAGAGCTAGCCTCATGCCCTGTCTCGCCACGTAAAATAAGACCTCGGCTCAATTCAAGGGACGCTCATTGGTTTGATTATATTTGGAAAGTATAGCCTAGCTGTCATAATTAAATATCTTCTTAGACTTTGCTATAAATAATTTTTGTGTGAAGACGTCGTCTGTCTTAAAAAATGAATGAAATTGAGATGGTAATACGAGTATTACAGAGTATTACAAGTATGAAAGTCGACTGAATTAATACTTAAGATTAAAGTAGAGTAATAATGGCGATAATTATATTCTTCTAACTCACTCAATATAAAATATCTGGCCCCATAAAAGACATTTATGAAAGAGTCTAAACAATTGAGTTCGTGTCGCTTCCGAATTAGTAAGCGAAAATCGGAATTTGAGTGGGCAGTATACTACCACAACCCATTACTGAAAGAACGTATTGTCACTACAGTAACGACTGAAATTAATATTTAGATACTTATTTAGTCGAAAAACCGTAAAAAAAAACTGTATGTGACGTATAGGGGAGAAAATTATCTTGCGCGCTTTCTTGAGTTTCAGATTCTCTTCCCAACAATTTAATTATTAATAGATGAAAGATGAAAAAAGTGTAATAATAATAATAATAATAATATAAATAATAGTAACAAAACAATAATATTTAAAAAAGCGCGAGATTAAGATTTCAAAAACTAGACAATTTCGTTCCAGAGTTATAGAAAACTTATTTGTGACGGAAAATAAACTGCAGATTTGATTTTTCTGCATTGCTAACAAAATAGTAATTCACCCTAAGCTCTACTACCACTATGAGCAAGGAAAGAGCTCAACAAAAGGTGTGCATAGTGAAGCTACATTTACGTCCAAAAGCAAATCAAGGAGTCATCTCAGCATTTGAAGAGAATGTTACAGAATTGTTACGAATACAATGTAACCAATAAAAAAACCCACTCTTATCGATCATCCCTCTCAAAGACCGATTTGGAATAGTCGCAGACAGTTAAATTCATTTATTATACCCCTATTAACAGACGATCCCCCTCCCCGACCACCGACCAGCTCCTTAGTGCCAATTTTCTCAATTTTCCTCTTTTAAGACACCCCTTCCAGGAAAATTGTCAGTATGCAGTACACCGAATTTTCTAGTGAAAATGAAAATTGGCGCACGTATTCCCGCTACGTGTTATGGGCCTCAGTTTCATTTTCGAGGAAACCGAAGGGTGAGAGGATTCTGGGAATCAAGGAACCATGGCCACTGATACGGTACCATGGCTGCACGCTCCATTTCACCTCCATTTCTTCTAACGGTGGATATAAATGTGATTTAATGTTTATTTGAATTAACAGAGCCTTCCTTTCCTTACCTTCCTGGAAGAACATTCGGTGTGGAAGAATATCATTGTTGGAAGTCAGTGTTATCGACTTCTCCCGTAACTCGTAAGTGTTTGGGGTTGTGTCTGGAACCTGAACTTAACGCTCACCCAAAACCCATTGCTTGGGGCCATATTCATAGTCGTCACTTATAGGATAAGAAAATACTTAAGCCATAAGAAGTTACTTTTGATAAGGAAATGCTTATACACATTTGGTATTCATAGACGGTACTTATAATAAGTACGATGTGCTCGTGTGGCAACAGCGTATTGGCTGTTTCACAGCCTCTTGAATCTTGCCAGAAGCGCTCCATCAAACTGGCCGTGAACTATCATATGCGTGCGTTCATGAGATATCCTAACCTACACAGTTTCTTAAATAGTGGAATTATCTTAAACAAAGAAATGATGGTGAAATCAGTAAATATCTATTTAGTTAGAGGTGGTTTTAACCACCAATGTTACCAAAGGTGTACACCAAAAGTCCTAGTAAAACAATATTTTTTCTTAAATTCTAGATCGCTGGGCATTTTCAACGGGTTTTGCATATGACATAAATATCACTTGTTGCTACAAAGAAAGATGCCACTGTAAAAATCCTGATAATCTTTGAAATCGTCCATTTCCATTTCTTTGAAGTTACGATAATTTTCAACGCATCATGAGAGTGGTCACTTATAGCTATAAGTGAAGGCTGAACCTTCCTTGTAGCTATAAGGATCTTCTTATGTGGATGGATAAGTTGCTACTATGAATTGGAAAAAGTTATAAGGAACTCCTTAAGGTTTTCGTTATTATAAGTCACGACTATGAATATGGCCCTTGGTGTTTTTTGTGCGAAGATGAGGGAGAAAAGTGAGATTTTGAGCTCATGAGATGTAGAATGTGCCATGCATTCCCAAGTGACATACTGAGTCTACTCAAGGAAATGAAGATTCGTTACCGATAGACCACAACCGGTAGTACGAATACTGAAAACAATTTAATTTTTAATTTTACCCAAAATAAAGAGATATAAATACTTGTAAATTTATTTTAAAATATAATAAATAATTATAAAATGACATTTACGCAAAAAGACAAATAAAGCTTAGTCAAACCGTTTCATTCACCATAATTCTTGGTCATACACAAAGAACATTTTATAAAGATCTGCCATAATAAGAACTTTTCTGAATATTCGATATCTGGTATAAATATACAAATTTTTGTAAAAAAATAAGATTTGCCGTAATAACCGTCCATCTCTTTAAAAGATTTTTTTTCGGAACTCACTCTTAAGGATAAGAAACAGTTTTCTACAAGTTTTGGGAGAGCATTTTAATGTTTCTGAGGTAGCCGCGTGTTGAAGCAATGTACCTTCATCAAGAAATGATTCTTGGAATACAACACTTATGCTGATGGCCCGGGCAAGCGTTAGAATCTTGTTACTGACACTACATCAATAACAATCTTATCACGGATTGATTGTTATTTATTTATTTTTTTTATTTTATATCTTTTCAACAATACATGTTTTTCAGAGTTCATTTTTGCCAGTTCATTAATATTTGGTTATTAACCTAAATGCGGGTTCCCATCAAGTAACTAAGAAATTTGCTTTTAATATACTATTATACTTTTAATAGACTATATCTGTGCTGCAAGAAACTGTAATTAACATTAGTAATAAGAAGAAATCGGATGTTTAAGGAAATGTCTATTTTATTCAAGCGAACTTATTGAAAGGCTGAAAATAGATGTGTACGAATGACAAATGATGACATACTGTGACGAAGTTTGAAGTGCTTATTTCTTCCATTTTTTAGAATAAATGCTTTTTTGCATATTATTGGAATACATGCATTTTCATAATTATTGCGCCATGGTCTAACGTGACCATTCATTACGAAATCTTCAATTTACGTCTTTGTATTTTAAAACAGGGATAATTCTAACAAGTGTATCTTTATTCATTTTATTAATTTTTCTATTTCATAAACACTGGCCTATTCCGAGAATATGGTCTATTGACAATACACAGAGAAGACTGAAATTTTAATTGGAAATAAATGTTAACTACCAGAAGGTTTCAGTGTTGCTAATGTGGGACACCTAAAATATATGCTATTCTCATCAGTAGATGCTGAGAGATTCTACTCCGCATTCAAACTTATTTTGTTTCCCAATCGTCGCAAAATTTGAAACTATGATCTTTGAAAAGTTATTTTTAATATATTGCGATCCAAACTATTAAGAATAAAATGTAAAAGATGTTTTGCATTACGCACGAACTTATTTTGTGCATTTACATTTACATAATAATATAGACAAAAAATACAAACAATTTTTCAATTAAATGTGTATGTAACTTATGACAGTGCCTTTTTTCTCCTTATTCTTGACACATGACAAATTGTATTTTAGGTTCCTTTTTAGGTGCGTAAAATATACTTATTTACTGTCTAAACGTCCGATGTCTAGTAATGAGATTAAAATAACAGTGGAGCACTACTTCCGTTCTTGGAATTCCCGTGACACATTGTACTCGACGAGCCTGGAGGTATCGCAGGGATGATTTGCAGGGCACGCCTCGAGGAATGTTTCTGGTACTTCAGTAACTACCATATACGTATTTATTTCATCTGGTTCAAAAATGAACATTAAAATGGGCCTCGAGTTTGCTCAATTTACGTCAGATCGACGTAGCACGTAGACCTATATTAGCGGTACATAGTTAAACGGATTCGTATGAATAAATGAGATGCTACTGAACTTACCAGTCTACAACACATGCAAATTATTATCATCTGCGCACTTAGGGCATCCGCGGCTAAAGCAGGAAACCCATTAGGACTGCGTACTGGGAGCGATGGCTCAGTGCATCAACTGATGCCTCTGACCAGGAGGTTCTAGGTTCGAGTCCCGACGGTGACAGGATTTTCGACACCAGCTTTGTAGCTAGGTCGAATTCAGTCGCTATCTTGAGAATTATAGTGGCCGGCAGCTCTGATCGGTAGTTTTCCGTGGTTTCTCCGATCAACACCAGGCGAATGCCGGAGCAGTGCCCTAACAAACGGGCTTCGGACCTCGCGCATCTTTCCTTCCTCTACCTTGTCCTATCCTAATCCCTTACACACACACTTACACTAACGTGCACTACTACCACATATTCCGGGGGACTGGTCGGGAGCCTAGAGCTTGTCCCGCTGGGGCGGTGTCCCGCTGGTGGGATAGCTGGTTAGGTGGAAACTCCACTAGCCGACGGTAGGTCGACGCAGGATCTCGCCATCCAGCGGGGAAAGATCACCACCATCTCCCGAGAAAAAAACATGCACTACACTAACCGGACTAATGACCACAGTAGTTGACGCGCCCGGAAACACGAAAAAATCAATCAATCAAAAAACTGGTCGGAGACTTAGAACTTGTCCCAGTTGTGGCTGGTGGGAGATACCTTGTTGAGGAAAAACTCCGCTAGTAGACGGTAGGTCGGTACCGGTTCTCGCCCTCCAGTGGGGCGAGACCGGTTCTCGCCCTCCAGAATACAGCCACACCTCTCGATGAAAAAAACATGCACAACACTTACGGGACTAATGACTTCGGTAGTTGACGCGCCCAGAATCACTAACAGTTGCGACAGGGCGCCGCTCGACTGGGTTTGCCAGCCAACCACTACGTGCAGCTCGGCTTGAAACGGCACGGCATAGAGCGCCAGTTCTTCCAGTAGCGATGGAGATCTTTATCTTTCCGATAAAGGAATTGATGATTTTAGCTGCGGAGGAAGACGAGCAGTAGCAAGGAGGACAATGCACTCAGCGGTAACACAAATGCTGTCTACAATATTGGTCCGAAACGATCAGAATCTTGTCCGAAACCAATTCAATCCATTTTATTTGGCTTAACGTCAGGTCCTACAATTTTGTAACGGTTTATTTTCAATTTAAGAGGTACTTTATAATAACCTCGGACCTCTTTTTCAAAAGTTTCTCCCAAATTTTTTCTTTAATTTTCTTGGTCGAATATTTACAGGTCCGATCACTTTTAAACATGATAAGTGTTCGATTTCTCTAAAACAGTAGGCATTTCAAAAATTGGAAAAGTTTAAGTCGATCTAGTATAAGAGAAATGTAAAAGATTTATGACCCAATGAAGGAGCCCC
>BLKR01003435.1:92500-145965 GCA_011170035.1 Teleogryllus occipitalis | reverse complement strand
TTCGTATATAGCAAGGAAATGGTTAATGTGAGATCTCGTACAAATCAAAACTAGTGGTTTATCTATCTATTTATTTAATTTTTTTTATTTATTTAACGTCAAAAACAGTTAAAAACTGTGTGTATCGTGCTATGGGGAGAAGTGAATTCAGTGAACGTTTTCAAAATTCTGTGATCCCTACGCTAAGCCATATACGACTTGAATCTTGAATAAAGAAAGAAAATGTTTTTCGCAAGGATTGTTAACAAACTATTTGCTCTAGTGTAATGTTCCCTCTGAATTCTAGAAGACGTGCACAGAAAATGAATATACATTTATGTCCAGAAGCGAAACAAGGGGCCATTTCAGAATTTGCTCAAAGGATCAGAGAAACTGGACGAAAAACCTGATTGAGATGATGCTGCAGAATGACACAAACTTTCTCGTATTAGTTTTCTAATTTCCTTGGTGTGGACTGGCTTTACGATCTGTCCCCATGCTCTTGCCTGCTGCCATCTATCGCCGCCTAAAGTATATTTTTTGACATTTTCTTAATTTTTTGGTTTTCAAATAGTGGCCCCGAAATATTACTTTAAGAATGTTGAAGAAGAGTAAAATCTGGTTCTAGATAGCAATTTTCAATGAAAAATTTAGAACCGTTTTAATGAAAATGCCGTTTAAGCGTCACTGTAAAAGCGAAATTTCAAGCTTTTTTTCACAGAAATTTTTTGAGTTTCGGAGGAAAGTTTTGGAAGAAGTTTAGAAGAAATTCTAAGTTATTTGATGCACTTTTCCCACAAATGGAAAATTCCTTACAAATTCCTGGAAATGCGAATATTATCGGACTGAAAAATATTTAAAAATTACATGTATCTTGGAAAAAAAATATCCACAGAATTAATTTTGTCATATTGAACAGTGCAATTAGCATTATACGTTGGAAAACTGCCGTCAAAACAAACATTTTGAGAACCAAGGCCGCAAGGAAACTTTTTTCATACTAAAATCTAAAGAATGAGATATTCGTATATGTTCTATTATTTTTTTGTGGGTTGGTTCTTATCGATACTATCAATACCACCTATACATGGAGGAACATAGAATGTATTCCTCCATGACCTAAACTTCAGCCCTTGGAGGTGATAGTCATCTTTCTGAGGTCTCGCGTAGAAGGCTTAGATTCCACCATCTTTCATTTCCGCTTTCTATTGTAATGATTTGCAACAACCCCAGAAAGCGCAGATCCCGAAAGCAAAATTTTATTTCATCAGATAGACATTAAACTACAGAAGAAACAATAGACGACGACGCCGGGGACATATAATTTTCAGAAATTAGCGGAAAACGCGAAAAGCGTGAAAGGGCAATATAAACAATGGTCAGAACAGAGTTTCAGGAAAAATCTAAAGCGAAAATCAGGAAAATCGAACCGCGAGTTAAGAAGATACATGAAACGGTACATATTGCATGCAGAACGTTTAGAAACGCAGAAAATGGAACCCATTGTTGTGATAGCAAAAGTATAAAAGAAACCAGTTTTCATAAATATCTCGAGAACGCTTTGATGAAATGACTTCAAACTTTCTGGAATTGTAGAGTATATTATTTGGATCATGACAAAATTAGCCACGGAACGGGAAAATTAACACGGAACCTAGATAAATTGAATATTTGGATTTATTACGTGACGGATTAGTGAAAAAAAAAACAAACGACGCGCCGTCTGACGTAGTGGAGTGACGTCATCATGAACGAATAACACGAAAATAATTATTTTAAAGAAAGGAAAAAAAAGGGGAAGAAATATAACGATGTGACGTTTCTTAACTAAAGATTAGACAATTTATGAAACTAGTAAAGAGACGCAAGACGCCCGTAAAACGTAGAACTATGAACATATTACGATATGCTTTTGCAGTGATGGGCAGGTGTTTAATAAAAAGTTTCCGGCTTCTGGACCAACAATGCCAAATAGAGGATAGTGCTGTGTGAGTTTAGCTCTCGCAGCGTACGCATGACCAGACCAGTACCAGAGTGATAGGAAATTCGAAATGTTTGCGTAATTAGTTATTGAAAGTTTATGTGGGAACGCTATTAATTAGATGAAGACATTTTAATATCATGGAAGTGAAGTTTAAATTATCTGCGAACAGTTAGTGGACAAAATTGCAAAAACAGTAATTCGCGTAAGCTAGGACGCGAAAACGATCGGCCATTTTTGCGAGTGCATCAAACCTAAACATTTTATAATTACTGGAATGCGCGGAGCTCGATTAGTAACTTTCTTGAATTATTAAGAACAATACGTCCGCGCCGCGGGAAATTTAAATATTCCCGCAACTAAGAACATTGCGTGAAATGATAGATCGCGTAACAGAATGCGAACATTTTTATGGAACTTGATGAGTTCGTGCGAGGTGCATCGTAATAGTTTTGAACGGGGACTTCGATGGTGATTCGTGTACTTCAAGAACTGGTAGCGGCTGATTTGATGGAGTTGGGTACACGAGCTGTGTACAAAAACATTGGTCGACGACGGGCGATGGCAGTGTGTGTCGCCGTATATTAGCAGCACCAGTAAAGTCGCATGAACAAATATATATATATATATATATATATATATATATATATATATATATATATATATATATATATAAGTATAAAGTAAAGAGGGGGAATAAACTTTGAAGATTCTGTCGAAGACCAAGTCATGCTAATTAAGTTAAGAGTAAAATGACAGTATTAAGTCACGACAGAATGCGCATTCCGGTATGAATGTTTATTTTGTGTATGTTCTTTAAGTATGAATGTTGTTTTGTATTTGTTTATGTTTTAACTCCAGGGTATTTGTCATTGTGTAGAATTTTGCATGCCATAAAAGGGGCAATTCATTTAAAATGGGTGTCCAATAGCTGCCTTAACAACTTGTAAATGGAGAGGGAAAGCAAATAAATGAATGAACGCTCATTGCGGCTCATGTATACCTGGATTATGAGTACTGTTTTGTATTTAGCTAGAAACTGACCCCGGCACGAGCGTGCAGATACACCGTTTCAATTCCGTATGGAATGATCACAGTAGTCACGCCCAGGTAAGGCTATAGCTCTATTTGTATATGCTAGCTGAGGTACGGGCAACAGGTGAGTGAGGATATTATTTTTGTCAGAAGATGTCAACGAAACCAGGCGCTAGACCAAACGAAGTAGATTCTATGAAGTATAGGATTACAGAAAAATAGTAAGAGCTAGGGCACCATAGTGTTTGAGGCCAAGGTAGAGGTGCTAGGCGAGGAATGGTCACAGCAGCTGACCAACGCGGACCTAAAATAAGTTAGGTGACACAGCAGTAATTAAAATTAGTGAAGAGGGATCGGGAGAGATCGCTTCCAGTGGTACCAACGTGGGTGCGTAAATGAATAGAGCAGGTAGGATAGACACAACCATTAAACTATGTTCACCGTGATTTAAGGAGATTGACGAGGTTTATTTGCATAATGATAAATTCGAGATTCGCTCTCGCAGCAATGACTAGAGTTACTATTAATATTTACTTGATAACAATGAAGATTGTTTTTTATGCGTGTAGTGCAACTATTCATTTAACGTTTTCCTGACGTCTACAACTGCTGTGTACCTAGTTACGGAGGGATCTGCGATGGAAACGCGCCATATGTTTCCATGTTTCAGTTTCACGATATCTTAAGGAAAAATTAGGGTGGGGTTTAACAAGCGAAAGTTCTCGCAACGGTACGCTGGTTTATATTTATTTACAATTAATGCTTTCCTTCCTTCCATAGAGAACTGCTTTTTCTTTCAATTTATTGCAGATTTATCTCTAACGCTTTAAATATTAGTTTTTGCACAGGTAGGCACACAAGAAAACAATGACTCCCAAATTTGAGCCGTGAGTACAGTGCACCTTCACACATTGTCTTTAAACACCATTATTAGATTCTACTACCAAACTACAGTGCACAGCCTACATTTGCAGGCTGGCGGGGTGGGAACCGTTAGCCACAACTGATATTTTAGGCAGAGATAATATATTCACCTATAGATGAGTATTCCTATAACCTCTCAAACGTTTAGCTTTTGGTTCATTTTTCCCTACAAGACATTGATGAGATAGAGTTCACAAAATGTAGTTCAAACAAATCGGGTAATTTAATCTAGCAATTTTCTGCTACAGGTGATACTTTCTTTGATTGAGAATCCTAAATATGTAAAGGTTTCTTATGCAATTTCTCGTTACAATTAATTTTTCGATTTGTAATAAGAACTATGAATTTATGAAAATTGTTTTCTAAGTTGTATTTGTAAATTTATTTGACAGCCCGAACTCTCCTTCACTTACCATGAATTGGCCCAGTGATGTAGGCAGCACTGCCACCACAGCTAATGAAATCAATGTGAGATGCATCTCTGTCAAAGTTGCAATCAGAATATTGAAGCGATATGACATATTAAAGGCATTTTTGTTTGCGAAAGCATTATATAATGGTGACTGGAAGCGAACATTCGTTGAATAACAGATATGAATCAATGCATATAATTTCTATCCACATAGTTGTGTTCAATTTTTGAACTTATGTTACATATCTGATGGACGTTTGTTTCAATAGATCGTATGACGTTATAAAATTGCGGCCCGCATGTTCCTTGTGACCTTTCATTTCAAAACATTTTGGTTCATGAAACTCAGTTTTGTTTGAGAAGTTAAAAAAAACCTGAACTAGTGACTTTTTGCAGATTTTAGAGGTCATCAATGGTCCGACGCAGTGTTGCCAAACGCAAACGTGAAAAGGAATCAGATCCGTAAGAAAAAGTAACGGAAATACCAAACTTTTCCGGGAGCGGTAGCTCAGTGCATCAACTGAAGTCACTGCAGCGCCTCTGACTGGGAGGTCCTGGGTTCCAGTCCTGGCGGCGGCAGCATTTTCGACACTAGCTTTTCAGCTAGGTCGAATTCAGTCCCCCTTTGGAGGAGAACTCTAGCGACCGGCTGTTGTGATCGGTAGTTTTCAGTGGTTTCTCCGATCAAAACCAGGCGAATGCTGGAGCAGTACCCTACCAAATGGGTGACGGACCGCGTGCGATCTTTCCTACCTCTTCCTATCCTTTCTCCTTACCTGTCCTATCCTTTCTCCTTACTCACACTTACACTAACATGCACTACACTATCACATATTCCGGGAGACCGGTCGGGAGCTTAGAGCTTGTCCCAGCTGGGGCGGTGCCCCGCTGGCGGGAGAGTCCTGGTTAGGGGGAAACCCCACTTGCCGACGGTAGGTCGGCGCCGGATCTCACCATCCAGCGGGGGAAGATCACCGCCATCTCCCGAGAAAATACATGCACTACACTAACGGCACTAATGACCAGAGCAGTTGACGCGCCCGGAAAAACGAATCAATCAATCAAAACCAAATTTTGCCCTCCACTTATGGCTCCAATGGTCGTGCGCTTCGGATTAGCCTTGACACTCCGCCCCGCCCCACCGCCGCACGCAGAGGAAGACACAGGGCTCGGCGGCGGTAGGGCTCGCCGACCCGTCGGCGACGGCAAACAAAAGGAATGCAGCAAGCAAAACGCCGTAACCGATGGCGCAGTGAGAAGACCGCCATTTAAAGCTGTGTTGTGCTAGCGGTGGCGCGACGCCCTCCGACGCTGCTGGAAGCGGGAGTCCGCCGCCGAACGCCACAGCAGCGCGAAAGACCTCCATTGAAAGCAATGCTTAGCTATTACACACTCACTTTTTCTTGAGCTCTCGCTACGCTAGTTGCGAGAGGAGTGAGGAGTTTGGTTATTTTAAAGCTGCGTTGTGCTAGCGGGGGCGCGACGGCCTCCGACGCTGCTGGAAGCGGGAGTCCGCCGCCGAACGCCAAAATAGCGCAATCTTGCCGCTTGGGGGAAGACCTCCATTGAAAGCAATGCTTAGCTACCAGCTGCGAGGTTCGGAATCTTTCTGCAGCGGTGACGTGTGAAGGGGCTCCATACTCGGGTTTTCGTTACTTGGCGCCTGAGGGGTAATTTCTTCACGATGGAATATGGCACAGCTTTTTACGTCTTTCTCGATTGTGCCCACAGATGTCGCATGATCGTGACCGTATCAAGCAGCGCTGCAGATCAAGCGAGATTTAGCGACACTACCGAGAAAGACGCGAGTAAGACGCATCGTGAAGACAATACTCCCCTGCGCCACGTTACGAAGACCCAAGTATAAATAATTGCCGTACCCTCTGTAGTCGATTGTGGGCTCTGTGTCGCCGAGCTCTTGGTCGAGAGATGGCAAGCTCCGTTTCCGATATCTGCGAGCAGCAAGACTCGGACTCGCCACCTCGGAGTGAATTGATTGATTAATTGCTTTTTTTGATTCCGTGCGCGTCAACTACTATGGTCACTAGTCCCTCACGTGTAGAGTGTTTTTTCTCGGGAGATTGCGGTGGTCGTTCCCCGCTGTATGACGAGACTCGGCACCGACCTTCCGTCGACTGGCGAGACACCTGGCCCAACCAGATGTCTCCCACCAGCAGACACCGCTCCAGTCAGGACAAGCTCTAAGCTCCCGACCAGTCTTTCGACATGTGTGGCAGTGTAGTGCAAGCTGGTGTGTGTACGGGATAAGGACAAGAAAGAGGTAGGAAAGATCGCACGCGGTCCGTGGCCCGTTTGTTAGGGTAATGCTCCGACATTCGCGTGGTATTGATTGGAGAAACCACGGAAAACTACCGATCAGAGGAGCCCGCTGCTATAATTCTCCTCCAGACAGCAGCTGCATTTGACCTAGCTGAAGAGCTAGTGTCGAAAATCCTGCCGCCGTCAGGACTCGAACCTAGAACCTCCCGGTCCGAGGGACCTGAGCCATCTCGCTCGGTCCCGGAGTATCGTGTGTAATGTTCCAGGAAAAAGGAAAAAGTAATGGATTTTTTCTTAAATAAACGATCACAAATTACGATTTTTTAAAATTTAATTTATTTCTAGTAGCATCAACAGCGAGGTTTTTAGCTACTATTCTGTAAGACTACACTAAAATATTTTTTATTGCGTGATTTGTTTACACTTTTACATTTTATTTTATCGCCACTTTTTACGCAGTGTAGAGACAGTATTGCAATGCTGCGGGAACAATCAGCGAATTTTCGACACAAAAACTCTTATTTTCGTGCTTCTGTAATGCAAAAGTGGATAGATCTTGCCTCTAAATTAATTCATCTAGCACCTCTAAACCTGCTCTGCACTCCAATTGAGATCAAATACCACTGCCAATATAACTACTCTTAGTAGTGGGAGGTCCATCGACGATTTACATTCTAGGAAGTGCAATACAGCGCTAGAAACAAAATTGAAATATAACTGGATAATCATCTTCCTATACAATGCGTGAAAAAAGCTGTTATTTAAACCTTATGAATTTCTACAGAAGAGTTTACTTTGACACTGGAGAGATGTCATTTTCTCCTATGAGAATTTATTCTCCTCTGCAAATGATGGACTCCTTGGCGTTTTGAGGCCTCAAAGAAGCCGCTATGATTCTCGGTACGTAAAACAAGTAGTCGGTCAGGTTTTTGCCACTAGCAGTTTGGGGCTGGATGTCATCTTGTGGGATTGGAATGATCCATCGGATCGAAGGACTTAAATGCCACTCAATACATACACATATTGAGAGATGTCATGATCTCTGAAAGTCAATTGCATCCTGTGGGAATAATTCAATTCCGACAGGACGATTTTCCTATTTAAATGTCCGTTTCGGTTTAATCGCGGAGCAACAACGGAAAAAATGTAATTTCGTTATGTGTGCACTTCTAGAATTCATTGGGAAATATAATTACTCAAATTTTCGTTCTCCATGATGTCGTTGCAGGAAGTATTATTCCTTGACGAAGGACATTATGGGTGATAAGAGCCCAAATTAATTACTGATTTTCTCTTGAAAATAAGTTTTATTACATTGGAGCGAATATTTTTATTAACAAGCCTCGCAAAAAACGCTCATTTTCTTTCTGTATTCAAAATTCAAGTAGTATATAGCTTAGGGTAGGGATCACAGAATTTTTACAATCGTGCACAGAATTCATTTCTCCCCATATTCCGAAAATCCGCCGCTTTTTCGCGCAGCATTACATAACTTTCTCTATACTACGTATATACCTCCGTATATATGTACGCATACGGGAAAGTCACTAGAGGTGCTACAGAATGGCACAGACTTTCTTGTAGTAAAGCTTTCTAATTTCCTTGATGTAAACTGGCTATATGGTCTTGTCCCATGCTCATTTTAGCTGACATCTATAGTCATTCAAAGAACGTTTTTATGACTTTTCTCAAGTTTTCGCTTTCCTGATCGTGAAAGCGAAAATTTACTCCAAGAATATTAAAGAAGAGTAAAACCGCGTCGTGAATAGAAATATTCATTGAAAGTTTTTAAGAAAATGGCGATTAAGTATTACTGTAAATGCGAAATTGAATCTATATTCACTGGAATCGATTGAGTATTTGAAAACCTTCATTGAAAGTCATTTGAAGCAATTCCACTCCCAAATGTAATGAAGTATTCAACTCGATGGAAATGTACAAATTAACGTTGTGAAAGAAATCTGAAAAAAATTACATTGGTAACACGTAATTTTTGAAGGAAAAAAGATGCACCAAAATAAACTTAACATCATATTAAGCAGTACAACAAGTACTATCTATTGAGAAAATTTTAGGAAAATATTTGGAAATACTTTTGAAAAAATGGCGTTAAGCGTTACCGTAAATGCAAACTTTGAAGCTCATTTTCACAGGAATCTATTGAGGTTTCGAAAAAGTTCATTTACACTCATTTGAAGCACTTCCATTCACAAATGCAATAATGTATACAAATTTATTCAACTGTGCATACTGATGGGTGAGAGATATTAAAAAAAATTGTGCAATTTAAAAAAAAATAAGAGTACACCAAAATGAACTTTACGTCATTTTAAACAGTGCCATTACCACTATCAATGGCAAAATTTTGAAGAAAGAATTTGGAGCCATTTTTCAGAAAATGGCGTTTGAGCGTTACTGAAAATGCTGAATATTGAGCTCATTTTTACAGAAAAGTGTGATTTTGATAAACTTTCTTTGAGATTACTTACAGCACATGCATTCGTAAATGTAATACTGTGAAGAAATTTCCTCTAAATTTAGTATTACCGACGTCAGTGACAATTATAAAAAATACATTTTTGTAATTTTTGATAAAACAAATAAATAGGGCAATATAATGTTTATGTCATCGAATAGATTTTGTTTGGCAATAACCGAAACAAAAATTTAAAGAAAAAATCTGTAGCGGTTTTTGAGAAAACCTTGTTTTTGTAATTTTTTAAAATTGCACATTTTTCACGCACTGTTGCACGAAAACTACTAAAACTGTGTTGATTCACTATATGATTGTCCTTATTGTTTGTACATACTTCAATGCCCTAGACGTTGTTAATGCTAAAGGACTAAAACTATTTCCATAAATTGTACGTGTCTTTATGTACCACAGGTAATGCACAACAAAGTAATAAATCATTAAAATCGCAGAATTTTGATATCAAAGTATTCTTTAAAATTATTTTCTCCTCTCGAATTTACAGAAATGTATCAAAATGTAATTAGTCAAAATATGTTTTTTATTACATTAAAATAGGTTTAGCGATTTTGTGAAAATCTCTATATGGGTATTAACGGTTTATTGGTTTTAATAATAAAAAACCTTTTTGCCGCCGGAATTTTGTTTTTTTCATTGCAATAATTAATTAAACCTATTCTATTCTGTTAAAATACCTATATCCTGTTAAAATCGTCTTATGATTACTAATACAAACATTTTTTTCTTTTCGTAACTGATATAAAATATGGCTGTATCTAAGAAGAAATATGAACAGTCCAGTGTTGATTATTTGAAATTTGGTTTTTTTCCATCAAAGGCAGACAAGATTGCTAATATGCATTTTATGCAACAAATTTGTGAGCAATGACTCTGAAACCATTAAACGTCGATCATCTGAGAATAGTGTCAACGTAATAAAGTAGGTGAAGAAAGAAGATGAAGAAAATATTTTCAAACATTGAAGAAAAAATATGAAAAGAGACCCACCGTGCACAGTATGTTCGCTTCTACGTTTAAAAGTAACGATGATGGCTTGCTAGCATCTTACGATGTCTCATTGCTTATAGCAAAATATGGAAAACCGCATACCATTGGAGAACAGTTAATTTTCCCCAGTGGCGTAGCCTGATTTTTGGCTTAGTGTATATAACCCGAGAAATGAGAAAATTATTGAAAACTACTAAGTATTCCTCATTTGCCAATGACGTATGTGACACTTTGGTCAATTAGAACACAATTGAATTTGTACATTTATAATCAAAACATATCCAGCAAAACTATTAATGATTCACGTACTTCATGAGTTGGTTGAAGGTTAGGAAATGTTGACTGAATTTCATGACCTAGCCAAATGTAAACATGTTCCTTAAAACTTCAATAATAAGAATACTAACACTCAATTATTTTCAAAATTGTCCAACACCTGTTATTACAGACCTGTGAGAATTGGCATAATTTATAAAATAGAAGCATTGAGTTATTTAAAAAACACTAGAGAAGAAAATAAATTTACAGAAACAAAAAAACATTTAAAGTTGTTCTTTGCTACTTACATCAGGGTTTTTGTCCAGTGTCAAAGAGACAAAAAAGCTTTAGAAACTTCATTCTTAATTTCGCGGGTCATTACCATGCTCACACTTGAAATCAAATCTCTGAATATCTGGCGAGGATGCTCGCGAACCTGGAATTTTCTATATGATCCTTGAGAATTTTATCATATTTCATTATTTCACTTGTATATTCTATGAAATTTCCACAATATGAATATCTCACCATAGCCACGAAATGCAAGCCCTTGTTTCTCGAAATGGCATACAACTCGAATGAAGTGCGTTAGAATTTTTTTATATCTCCTTACTGTTGTGTTGTGTGTTGTTGCTCAAGAAAGCATATACTGGCTACTTAAATATTCCAAAAATATTCCAAAGATTTTCCAAACTTTTTAACTGTTTCTCTTATGCTATATGAGTGTGTGCATAGGCATACTTACTATGAATTTTGATACCCTTGTAAATATTTTTTAAATCTGCCTAATTATTGAAATTCTACACTTTTTTGTTTGAGAATAGATCAGCAAAATAGGTTTGTCAAGTCTCTTACATCCGCATGTCCATGGTTCTTGCTCATAAATTTTGATATTAAATGCCATTTTTTAATGTTCGTAATGATACCGACAGTTGGTTTTGGAGGGCCTGCTTTAATTATAATTTCCTTTTCACAGAACGTTGAAGCAAGACCAACTACAAATCTGTTGTCTTGGCTAGAGTCTGTATAATTCTAGTTTTCAATCTGTCCACGGCACATTAATACAATTGCATTATTATAAAGTCATTGGATTGGATTGCGTTGGGCTCGCCATTTCACGATCGTTCGGGGATCGTTCAATTCATTTGTGGCGAACTCTCCATTTTTTTTCGAATGCAAAATTTAACATTTCAGTAGTACAAAATTGGACGTAGACGGACGAATTGTAACTTTTTACTTTCTCGTCCTTAAGAAGGTAAAAAAACATGCTCTTACCCGTGGTGTAGCCAGAATCAATGGTTTGTGAGTCATTAATACCGTTTTGTCATTTCAGATTGTTTTTGAATTTTCGTCATTTCAGAATTCTCACTTGCAAGAAGCGGGGAAGGTGATTTTTAGTTTCAGCTGAAGATTGTAACTCTCACATCCTGCTAACGTAAAACAAAGCTTTTCTATTTCCTCAACACTATTGGTGTGATTTTGTTAATGTATTAATATAAGTGTATAATAAATGTTGCTGAGTATTTTTTAAACTTTTTGTGAGTATAAAGACTGGGCTGGAGGGTGATGGTAGCTAAAACGTTGCAGTAAACAAGGAGTAAGTCTGTGTTTGAATGTATGTTGTGTTTCACTAGTATAAGAGTGCAAAGAATTTTGAGGAGTGGCATTAGGAGGTGAAGTTATTCTTTCTTGAAGAAAAACGTTAATGAAAGTCAGACAATTTCTGCTAGAGGATGCATAAGATGCATCTGGAAACTCACAGATTGCGCATGTTTCTTCACTGGCTGTGCACTGGGAGGTTTGATCTTCTGCTGAGTTGGCGTCTGGATCTTCGACTGACTCGTTTTCGATTAGCCTGAAATCGCTCCACATTTCCTGCAAGCGCGTTTGATGCGCAAGGGAGGTGCCTGCGAATGCGACTACCTACGGGGATCAGAGCGGGTTTCAGGGGATTGTTTGGCTTTACGGGAATGATAAACAATATGCAATGAGATTAAATAAATTTAATTGCATAACAACTTCGTAAATACAACTGGTTTTGGTTAATGGTGAGCCGGAGGACCTTTGAAAGTTTGTAGTTTTACTGACTGCTCTTCTTTCTTGAAGTACACTTGGGTTTAGCTTACTTACAGTTTTGTAGCAAGGAAGGCAGCAACCCAAATCACTCGGCTGAGTGTGTCGATGTCCGGGGTGAGGTTGGCTCCAGGCAGTTTGGTGGTGCGAATTGGCATGGGCGCGGACTCAGATGACCGGAGCTGGTGGTGGGATTTGCCGTGAATTCGGCCAGGTAGCGGCTGCGGCCCGCGAGTGGCACGAATTTGAGGCAGGGTTGATTTGGCCGTACTAATCGCCTTGATAGGCGAAGCAGGAACAGCCGACTCGGTTGCGTTTTGTTGGTCAGTCTGTTTAAGAAGTTCTGAGCAGTGTAGTTTGAGAAGTTCTGTTGATTCTCTCTGTCGGTGCTCTCATTGTGTCGATGCTCTGTCGTTTCTGCTCATTCCGTCAATTCTGCTCATTCTGTCATTCTGTCAATTCTGTCATTCTCCTTCTGTCGTGTGGGAGCGAAGTCACAGTATTTATTTAATTTGATGGTGTGATTGAGGCCGTGGAGGGGAGAGTCACGTGGCTATGACTTGGGCCTATGGTAAGGCGGGAAAGTTTGACGTGCCCGCGATCGGCTCCCTATTCGTGTGCGCCTTCGAGCCCGGGGAGAAGAGTTTCACGTGACATTGGCGGTGATCGGAAGCGAAGGCGGTGTCACGTGAGGTGCCCGCGATGGCGGCCCGTTTGTGTTTGAGATTTTCCTTCCCACGGGAATTGAGGCATCTGGCTTGCAGGTGGCCAAGGAGCGGGGCGGCGCGTCGGTAGTGCACTTGAAAATCTCTTTGTCGGTGAGATGCATTAACGGGGTTGTATAGCGAGGGAGGTCCGAAGCGATTAGCAGAAATGTTTGTGTACATTTCTGGGTGGCTTGTCAGGTAGCGAGCAATGGAGGTGTGAAGGGCGCCGCGCGCCGGGGTGGCCCAGCCCTAGGCTAATGAGGGCTTAATCACCAGCTGTGGCGGTGCCGAGAAGCGGCGGTCAATGTTCTCGGCGGACTTGGGCCCTTGGGAACGGCGGTTTACGCGGAAAAACTGGGCAAATGTTTTTATTGCCCTTTTGTTGTGTGGTGGGTGGCCGCGCGGGAAGAAAGCTTTTAGGGGTTGCGCCTTGATGGCAAATTTGATCGCGAGACTGAACAGCTGCATTTTAACATTCGAATTCCGACACACTTCCATCATCCGCAACTTAACCACCGATCCTCCTCGTACTTCGGCTCGATTCGGATTTGGCAAGGTTCATTGCCATTAGGAAAGCATAATTGTAAGCGCTATTTTTACTTGCAAAGATCCTAAACTTCATGTGAAAAGTTTTCCATGGAGATTGGATGTATAAGCCCATTATGTCAGTTTCCAGTGTGACTTGGGTGTGGATAACATGGTGATCTTTATATTTATTGAGAATCTCATTGAGGATGAGGTCAGCATGGGAGTCGTTCAAGTTAGTTGGAGATATTCTTGGGAAAGGAATCGTCAGTAGGTGTGACCCAAGGGGGATACTTAGGTGTTCTACATCTTCCCACTGATATGTGTGGAAGGTTATAGGCTTTGATGATGTCTTTGGTGTTTTCGTAAAAGGTTGTTGGGTATGATTGTAAGTGGTTGGGAGTAGATTTGATTGGTGGGTTAATATCGTTAAGTATAATATTATTGATGATCAGATAATCCCTTCGAAATTGAAGGTTTGGTTGCGAGGCTTCGATTAGGATGCTTCCTGTTGGTGATGTGTGGAAACATCCAGCATAAGTCCTAAGCACTCTACTATGTACAGGACCTGATTTCTTGGTAGGTTGATTTTTGCTTTGTTATATATTATACAACCATAGTCGATTTTGCTACGAATGATTGCTTTGTAAGTGAGAAGCAATGTATGTTTTTCTGCGTCCCAGTTGTTGTAATTCATGCATTTCAGTAAATTTGTTCTTTTGACATCAGCGATGAGATCTTTGAAATGTTCTTTGGAAGTATGCTTACAGTAAAAAAGGATTCTAGTCGAAAAGACTTCTTATAACTACCGCTCCCATTTATAAAAGATCTCCAACTATATTTTCTGTAGATATAAAGATGCATTCGGATTTGGTTGAAGATATTATGAATCCTGAGATTAGCGTTCAGTTTTGTATTGAGTTCAATGCATCTTGTGTAATTCTCTGCGTAAAGGAGAGGTTCTTTCCTTTACTGAGGATTATCATATCATCCACATACTTGCGAATGATTGTTAGTAATTTGATATAATGACCAGCATCCTTAATTGCGAACAAAAATAAAGTTACACTTAAGGTGGATCCTTGTGGAAGTTCATTCACTAGGATCTGATCTAATGAAAGATATATTGATAGCAATTTTAATGTCGTGCTTCTTAAAAATATTGACCATTTACTCATTTGGAATAAACGGATCAATATTTAATATTGTAATGCGCTTAGGCTCTTTTCTTTTGTTTTTCAAATATTACAAAAATGTATTTTTTTTACTTGTATCTCACGTCGGTAATACTTACATTAAAGGCAATTTTTAATGCAAGTATTTAAAGGCAACTTTAAATAATGTCAGGAAAAGTTTCTTGAAAACTTAACAGATTTCTGTGAAAATGATTTCGAAATTCCACATTTTCAGAAGCGCTCAAACGGCATTATCTCAAAAATGGCTACAAGTTTTTTCTTCACATTTTTCAATGGATAGTGCTAATTGCACTGTTTAATATGACGTAAAGTTCATTTTGGTGCATCCTTTTGTTTTTTCAAACATACTTGCGTGAGTTTTCGAAAACTCACTAGATTCCTGTAAAAAAGAGCTTCAAATTTCGCATTTACAGTATTGCTTACACCCCATTTTCTTAAAAACGGCTTCAGAATTTTAATGAAAATTTCTATTTAGAACGAGGTTTTACTGTGCTTTAATATTCTTAAAGTAACATTTCGATTGTTCTGTTAAGAAACCAAAAAGTTTAGAAAATGTAAATAAGAAAATTACTTTGGGGGACGATAGATGCCAGCTCACCAGAGAACATTAAAGCAAGCCATTAAAGCCAGTCCACACCAAGGAAATTCGAAAAAATTGCTACGAGAAAGTTTGTGCCATTCTGTAGCACCTCTGGCTGTCGTACAATGACAGACTTCCTCGGGCCTCTTCCACAAGCCGCTTCTTCAAGACGGAAAAAGCCCTCTTACCATTCTACCTCATCCCTTGTTCCGATTGATTGATTAATTTTTTTCTAAGAAGAAATAAAAGAGGTCATCTTCGTCAACATACTGGCTTTATTAAGATAGCCGGCTTTCGACGGCTTTGCCGTCATCGTCAGTCTCGCTGCTTTCGGCAAAAGTCGGTCGACTGTGCACAGTCGGGCACAGTCGACCGACTTTTGCCGAAAGCAGCGAGACTGACGATGACGGCAAAGCCGTCGAAAGCCGGCTATCTTAATAAAGCCAGTATGTTGACGAAGATGACCTCTTTTACTTCTTCTTATAAGAACGTCAACAACACCCAATCAGAAGTCCCATAATTTTTTTCTGTTTCCGGGCGCGTCAACGGCTTTGGTCATTCGTCCCTTAAGTGTAGTGCATGTTCGTGGGTTGGCGCACCTCAATGGTGTGTTCGACGTGCTGACTGGCTGAGATTCCAAGCGAACGTTAGTCTATTGGAGGGCGAGTTTGTCAGTGTCGAAGAAATGGCAGCACATTTTAACAGTGCTGTACTACAAGCTGCGGACATTGCAATTCCCAAATCGACCGGCAAATCGCGACACCCTTTCGTAACGAGGTGGAACATGGATTGCTCAAGGGTTGTTGGTGCTCGCAAGAAAGCGTTGGCGCGTCTAAAACATTATCCAACTGCGGATAACCTCATTGACTATAAGAGGGGCAGAGCGAAGGCGAGAATATCCATTTTAGAAACTAAAAATGCATCATGGAGAGCATACGTCTCCTCTCTGAATTACCATACGCCACCACGTCTGGTATGGAGGAAGGTGCGTCAATTTAAAGGATAGCCTTCCCCAAACATAGTGGCAGGTCTTCTTAAAAATGGTCAAATGATCACAGCTCGAGACGCTGTTGTAGAGGAACTTGCCTCTCACTATGAAAGTATGTCGAGTTCGGCAAACTATGTTCCCAACTTCTTCTTGCCTCAAGAAAGAATGGAAAACCGCACTTTGGATTTTTCTACCCGAGCAAACGAGGATTACAATACTCATTTCTCAATGTATGAAATGCGCTCTGCTCTGATGCTTGCGAAAAGTACCACACCAGGTCGAGGCGAAATTCACAATTTAATGCTGCAGCATCTTCCCGAAGCAGCCACGCAATTTCTTCTCCGGCTCTGTAACTGGATCTGGGAAGAGCACACCATCCCTACCTTTTGGCGAGAAGCCATCATTATCTCAGTTCCCAAGGAAGGGAAAGATCGATCACTGCCATCAAGTTATCGACCTATTTCCCTCACAAGCTGTGTATGCAAAGTACTGAAACGCATGGTGAATCTGCGGCTGGTCTGGACCTTGGAGTGCAAAAATTTGTTGACGACAATCCAAAGCGGGTTTAGAAGAAACCGGTCAACATTGGACCACCTCATTTTGCTGGCAACAGCTGTTTCTACATCGTTCGTCTTAAGACAACATCTTGTGGCCATATTATTCGATATAGAAAAGGCCTATGATACCACCTGGAGGCACGGCATTCTGCAAACCCTGCCCTCTTAGGGATATAGGGGGTAGCTCCCTCTATTCCTCCAAAACTTCCTTTCGAACAGATCCTTCCGTGTTCGTGTGGGTGACAGGCTTTCTCGTAGTCACCCTCTTGAAAATGGTATTCCCCAAGGATCAGTCCTTAGTGTCACTCTGTTGGCCATCGCCATCAATGGTATAGCGTCGACTGTAAACTGTGCGTGGTCCTGTAAAGGCATTGTTTGTGGATGATTTTGCCATCTTCTGTTCATCCAGCAGCATCAGTGTGATCCAGAGACAACTCCAATTAGTGGTGAACAAGCTCCATGAATGGAGCACGACAAAAGGTTTTAATTTTTCTGCCACTAAATGTATCGGTTTGCATTTCTGTAGGATATATCATTTGCACAGTAATCCAGTCCTTTACCTGGGAGGAACTCTGCTTCCGTTTGCGGAATCTGCCAGATTCCTGGGGCTCACTTTTGACGTCACTCACGTGGCGAGCTCATATCCGTGGACTACAAACCAGATGTGTCTCCCCCCTTAATCTTCTTCGAATGCTGAATGGCACATTATGGGGTGCCGACCGCACTACCCTATTGCGGTTATATAGATCACTCATGCGCTCAGTTTTGGATTACGGTAGTGAAGTGTATGGCTCGGCAGCTTCCTCCACTCTGCGTCCCATCAATAGTATACACCACGCTGGTATCCGTCTATCAACAGGTGCGTACCGCACCAGCCGAATTGAGTGCTTTCTAGCCGAGGCTGGTGAGTCTTCCTTAAAAGAAGGCGGGATAATTTATTAGCATCTTGTGGTGCTAAAGTATCAGGATTCTCTAATCATCCTTGTCGCCAAATAATTATCCATCCTGAATATGAAACATCATATATTCTTCGAACATCGCTGCTTCAGCCTCCAGGTATTCGATTGCGTAATCTTTTGTGGGACATTACTGTTGACCTTCCCGCCCGTTTGAAACCCCCAAGTCACCCCATTCCCCCTTGGAAACTCCTCCGACCGAATATTGACCTCAGACTATCTAATCTTCCCAGACAAACGACTAGTCCTCTTGTTTACCAGATGCATTTTCAGGAAATGAGGGTAGCCTATCCAGATCATTTATTCCTATACACAGATGGTTCATCGTGAAGCGACAGTGGTATGTAGTTTCTATTGTATCAGAGTGGCCAAATCATATCGGCTACATTCTCAGTACAGTACCTTCACTGCTGAAATGTATGCAATTCTTGAAGCCCTAAAATACATAGAGTCAGCGACCTTGCGCCGAGCAGTTCTCTGTTCCGATTCTCTCAGCTCACTACAAGCTATTTTCCGTTCTTCCTCACATCTGATGGAATCAATTCAAAACCTCATTCATCGCCTGGTGCTTCGCCACTATGATCTGGTACTGAATTGGGTCCCAGGCCATGTTGGAATCATGTGGAACGAACTGGCTGACCGGGCGGCAAAATCGGCGACGGGGAATACTCATGTTGACATTCCTTTTGTACCATCGTCTGATACTAAAGCTTTTTTAAAACGATCCATCTTTAGAGCGGGCAAACAGAGTGACACAATACCACCTATAAACTAAGCACAATAAAAAATTCTGTTAATTCCTGGCGTTCCTCATCCCGACCTTCCAGGCGTGAGGAGGTTATTTTAACCCGTCTTCGTATCGGACACCGCCACTTCTCTCACAGTTTCCTCATTCGAGGTGAATCTGCTCCTACCTGTGATTCGTGCAGGGCGGTTTTTTCTGCGGAACACGTCCTCCTGCAATGTTTGAAATTTGTTGGCGGTCGACGAAGACATGGTCTGGGAAACTCTCTACGACAGGTGCTCGGAGATGACGAGCCCGCGCTCTCAAAACTTTTTTTCTTGACAGAATGCGGAATATATAATTTTATCTGACATATAAGAGCAATAAAGTTTTTATGTTTTCCTGGCGATAGCTTTACATTTTTGGACTCTGTTTTTATCTACTTATAAATTTTATGCGTAATTGTAGCTCTCCTTTTTAGGGTATGTATGTGCTTTTAAATTACCTGGTTAACTACATCAGCAACACTTTTACCATCACTTCAATTTATTTATTTTAGAAATACTTTGAGATGGGAGCCAATGACCTTAGCAGTTGAAGCGCCCTATAAACTTAATCAAGCAATCTATTTCATTGGCAACCATATTACTATTAATTTAAAACATAATAGATTGTCCTCGAATGGGAACACCGAGACTAACGTTGTCGTCATCAGAGTGATGAACAGACACGTTACGTTAGTTATGCAACTGCTTACATTTCGAACTGTTTGGACTAGTGAACAGTGCAATTTCTCACCTTGTAATTACTTGAATTCAGTGCGCGGGTATCACACACTATTACGTATTCTTAATAACAGCGTGAGATCTGCTAATGATTCTCGTAATAAGCAAGTTACTGACACTTACGTAACCGTGAGCACTGTCTGCCATAGTAACTATCCCTGAAATTGTTCTGTTAAGTTCTACGTTCTTTGATGAGAGACTGATGCTAATGAGAGGCTGATGCTGAAAAGGAAACGGTTTTAGTGCAGTTTTCCATTTTAAATAAACAATACAGTAATAACCTAATCCCACCCACGTGATTCTTGTAAGCCTCTCTTCATTAATCTAGGAATTTTACCATTACCTTGTCTGTTGATTTACGAATCAGTGCTTTTTGTCAAAAATGACTTGCTTAAGGGCGGGAATATATTTTCAGAAAACGCCGACATCTATTACTATAACACTCGACGTAGAAATCATATTCATCAGGTGACAGTATCAACAGCTCATTACAAAAAATTAACATACAATACATGTACCTTATTTTACAACACTTTGCCAGATGACATTAAACGATTAAATTCAATAGAATATTTTAAATTCCAAGTAAAATTGTTTCTGCTGCAACACTGTTTCAATACAATTTTAACAGTGATATTTAATGTATTATTTACCATTTGGGATGTATATATCTAAACAACCTGTAACAAATATTGTAGAACTACCTCCGTGTCAATAACCCCCATCTCGATCAGGTTTCTCGTCCAGTTTCCCTGATCCATTGACAAATGCTGAAATGGCCTCTTGTTTTGCTTCTGGACTTAAATGTAACTTCATTATCAGTGCACATCTTCGAGAATTCAGTAGGAAATATAGTTATTCAAACTATTGTTTCCATGTTGTCGTGATGGGAAGTATTATCTCTTGACGCTGGACATGACGGATAAGAGCCCAAATGCATTGCTGATTTATCCTTGAAAATAGATGGTACTACATTGGAGGCTTTTTTACAATCCTTGCAAAAAACGCTAATTTCTTTCTGTTTTCAAAATTCAAGTAGTTTATGGCTTAGTGTAGGGATCACAGAATTTGGAAAACGTGCACCTACTTCACTTCCCCATAACACATCACACACAGTTTTTAACTGTTTTGATGTAAAATAAGTAAATAAATAAATAACATCCTGTACGCTCACTTTCATTTGGATTTCTTTCCTCAATACCTAGGGAATGGAAATAACTAACACTGAATTTTTTTTTGAGATTTTGCAAGCATGGGAAAAAGGAGCTGTTGACATTTTTATTTAATTTATTCACAGATAATTGACACAAAAGAAGATTCTGAACAAAAATTATCAAAGAAATATTCAGTTTAAACATTTTATATATGTTCATCTAACATCAATTTCCATAATGTAAATAGTATGAATATAAAATATTTACTCACTTGTACATAAAACATACGTGCTAGAGAAAAAAATATTACCCAATGAAGTTCATCTGTCAGAAAAACGTGTTTCATTTGTCTACTAGTCGTGAAATGAGTCTCTTTACATTTAGCGACCGAAGGGCACTTTCTTATTATCTTGAGGCACAACGGTTACTTCAGCTTGAATACAGCCGTAATCAGCTCCTTCATACTTCAATAACCAACGAATTTTAAATTTTCCAAGGGGAAGTTTTGGAAACTTCTTGAAAGGAGGCAATATAGTATTAAACCCGTTCATATAATATTCACCCTGAAAATAACAAAGAATGGTCTTTATTAGAGCAAAATCTGCTAATGAAAAGTTGTTTTTTGTATACCAGCATTATAAACGAGGTTTTCTGTTGCAAGAAATCGTTCATAAAAGGGCCTTTTACAGCACAAATGATGACGTATTAGGTTTTACGGCACGAATGATTGCGTCATCACACACGTCATAGTTGCGTCACAACTCACCTTTAAAATTGACGAACGCTGTGGAATTGCATGAAGAGTTCACAGAGTAACCATACAACCAGAATAACCAAAGATTTTTATTCTTGAATATAATAAATCAGTTTACATAATTACATTATTTATTGATGTTAATATTAATGGAGCAGTCTGTGAGGTTTTTGAAAGATAAAGGAACAGAACCAGGTACATTAAAAGTTTTAGTTGATGAAGTACCTGCTACGTTATTTTCGTCATTTGACACTATTCTTCTAGCTATCTTTATTTTATTCTGAATTGATTCCTCAATGTAAGATTCTGCAACATTTGATGATCGCCATCCTCCATGACGCTTAAGGGTGGTAATATCTGCACCACTGTCGGCTAACATAGTAGCCGATGTTCTCCTGAATGAATGTCCGGAATATTTTTCATGATTTGGAAGTTGAAGGTATTCGGCAATGAGTTTATGAATTTTTCCGAAAGTGTTAATCCCAATGGGGTTACAAGTGCATCTACCTTTGTTATAAAATAAGAAAAGTTTATTATGTTTGACTTTAGAAGGTCTGAGGGCAATGTATTTTTTATACAAATCTATATAAGAGAATCCTTCATCAGAAATAACGGTAAATATTCTGTGTTTGTTAGTTTTAGTTTCTCTAATTTTGACAACTAAAACAGAACCTTCTTCAGAGACATCATCGGTGCATATGTTATACAATTCCCCTCGTCTACAAGCTCCAAATATGCCGAAAATCGCAACAACCTGAAAAAAGAGAGCAAAAGATGTGTTCCAATAGTTCACAAATATTTCAAATAAATATAACTTAAATACCTTCATCAAGAGATACTTCTCATCAGCTGCTTCTACTAAAAATTTGTTCACATCAGCTTGGGAAAAGACCATAGATTTTTCTGCTTCGTAACCGACATTCGCTTGTTTCATGTACAATTGAACTTTATTAAAAGCAGAAATATCAATACCATCTTTAATTTTGATCATGGCCTTCAATTTCGAGTGACTACACCACAAACTTGATGCCTTACATACTGCTGACTTCAATGTAATAAAAATTAGAAAATTAGACCATCACTAAAACTCGACTAGGTATGTCAATAAAGTAAGAGACACTTACTAACTCCGATATGTATGCCAGAACAACTGATTCGCATATAATCTTCACGTTCTTTGTTTCCATCCAATTTTTAAATTTGTTGTACTCTTTTTCGTACAATGCACTTGACTTTGCCGGTATTAAGCATTGTTCTGCCTTCGTGGCTTGTTCAACAATTTCCTGCGGCAAGGAATCCATCTTTCTTCGCATGCTCTTCAGAATCGCTCATCAGCTGTCCAAAATGCGTGACGTCATAATACCAATGTCAATGTTGCCAACAGTAAAACTGCTTTTGCAATTAGTTCATAAATTAATTTCGATTCTTGCATAAATTTATAATGCTGTTATACAAAAAAAATAGCGTATGCAACTCGTTTATAATGTTGCTTTATTGCATTCGTACAAATTTGAAAACTCGCTCCTAACGTCGCTCGTTTTCAAAACATGTACTCATGCAATAAAGCTTAACATTATAAACTAATTGCATAAACTACTATTTCACTTTGACGTATAGTTCGTAGTATACAGAAACTAGTGATGCTACAGAATGGCACAGACGTTCTCGTATTAATTCGGTCTCTAATTTCTTTGTTATGGGCTAGTACTTCGGAATGACCCCATCCACTTAAAAGCTGCCATCTATCGCTGCCCCAAATTTTTTTTTAAATTTCCAGATTTTTTCTATTTCCAAAATGTTGAACCGAAACATTCCTTTAAAAATATTATTGAAGAGCAAAACCTCGTCATACATCGACATATTCGTTGGGTAATATGGAGCCGTTTTTAAAGAAACTCGCGTTTAAGCGTCATTGTAATGACAAATTTCCAAAGTTCTTTTCCAAAATTTAAAACATGTAGATAATAGAATATCATTTAAACTCCATGTACTCAGAGGTGCAATAATGTGTCGTAATCGCCGCTCACTTTAATATGAACGAAGTGACACGCTGGTCAAAAAATATATATTTTTGTAATTTTTGAAAAGACAAATAGAGTAGAATTGGGTTTTGTGCCATATGAGAGAGAACAATTACCATTCCTATCGACATTTAAAACAAATGGAGTGAGTTTTGAGACAATCTTATTTTTGTAGTTGTTTTGAAATTGCACTTATATTATGAAATATTGCGGGAAATTTGTAACCGTTTGTAAGAAAATGGCGTTATAAGTGTTACTGTAAATTAGATATTTGAATCTTTCACAGAACAAGTTTGAGTTTTCGAAGAACTTTATTGAAAATATTTTGAAGCACTTCTACTCAAAATTGCAACGGTATTTAGAAATCGCTGGACAAGTGAATATTAACGGCGATAGAAATATATTTCAAAAAATTAAATTTGTGTAATATGTCAAAACAACTACGCCAAAATGAACTTCTTTTCTTATTATACACTGTAAGAAGCAATACTATATCGTGTGTATATATATATATATATATATATATATATATATATATATATATATATATATATATATACACGTTTGAAAAGTTAAAATAAATTGGAACCATTTTCAAGAAAATGACGTTTAAGCCTTTCTGAAAATGCACAAATTTTAATTCGTTTTCACAGAAAACTGTTATGTTTTGGAGAAGCTTATAAATATAATAATATGAGCGAATAACCGCTAATGTAAATGTTAACGCTTTAAGAGAAACGTGAGAATTTTTTTTTTTGGAAAAAACATAAGAATAGAGCAAAATGACGTATGCGTCATGTCATAGAGTACATTTAGCATTATCTTTACCGAGTTTAAAGAAAAAATCGTAGATTTTATCGAGAAAAATTTGTTTTTGTTATTTTTAAATTTGGAGATAATCCACGCAATCTTGCCCGAAAATTACTAAATTTTTAAAATAAATATACATCACCTTAATGAAAGGACTAAATACGGAGAAAAGTTTATTTGAACGAAAAATGTGTATCTTCAATTTTGAAGTTTTAGGAAGACGCCGGAAAAAATATAGCTTTAACCGTGAAAAACGGACCTATGTCATTTTCATAAGTGTAGTTACTCTATTCTTTCAAAAAATTTAAAGAAAATATTTAGTGACAGTTTTGTGAATATTTTAAACTTGTTTGTGAATCTTCATGTAATGTACCCCAAATGTTTAAAGAACTTTTGTCAAAATTGCAGCGTATTATATTGTAATATTGCGGGAGAATTGACGAATTTTCGACATATCTCTTATTGTCGGGCTCTGGCAACAAAAAAAGGAATAAATATTTTCCCTTTAGATTGTAAATTATTTCCTCTTAACACGTTGTGTAATAAGAACCCATTTTGTAGATTTTTGTTGACGAAAAATTGCCGGCAAAATATAATTCCGTCTGTGAACAACATTAGTGGCTAAACCATTAGTAAACCATTTCCTCAAAGAATCATTTTCCGTTCAATCTGACCGATGTCATGACTTCTTGACTTTGAGCTGATATTTTACTTGTAGGGTAACTTACAGGAAACCCCTTTTCCAGATTTCTGAAAGTAATGCCACCAAATGTTTTGATTAAATATGGACCTCATATGTGGCAAAGGACGCTTAAGAGAATCGCGCAGGTCTCAGTTTCATTGAGATTACTGATTTTTCGAAAATTGCTAAAATTCAAAATTATTTCAGCTTTATCCTACAACAACAATTAGGCTACTGAGTTTATTTTTTAACTTGTTCTAATAAAATGTGTTTAGGAGAATCAGATCTTGAAATAAGATTTGATATATTGAAGTTTTGATCTCTTATACTACTATTCAGAAATTGTTAGCTCATTTTGATGTAATCAAAGTAAACTTGTGTGAAATATTATTTTTTCTTTTCTGTATATTGTGCTGCACATACTGCACATTTAAATTTATTAATTGTAGTAACAGTAAGAAATTACTACTATTCCTGGGCTATACAAATATACGCAGATATGCACCCCAAGAAGCTTCTTTTCAATTGATTTTTTTCCAAGTTATTGAGTTTTTATGGCAGAAATTACAATATTTATATATCATGTAACTATTTCCAATAATACGAGAAAATAAGAGTTATTGTACCACCGCCACTCTTTATATAAAAACGTGTGTTCGTCTGTCGATAGGTTGTGCCTAAATCCAACGTCTCAAGATTGGCTCCATATTCTGCAGATCTTATTGAAGAAACAAATATGGCTTTCACTTTTCTCTTAGTGTTTTCTCAAATGGAAATTAAAACACCGAAGAAAGAGATGCTTTGCTAGAGTTGATTTGACAGGAGCACACCACGATCGAATGGTTTCACCAATATAAAACAAGCCCAATGGCCTTAAAATACGATTAAAAAGTAAGTTACACTTCCAAGTTATGACCATTTATGAAACCACCTACACATAGGTAAGACGGCTATGACTACACACAATGTAAATTCACTTTTCTATATAGTCCTCAAGATACTGTAAACATTTCTCGTAACTGTGAACCAACGTTTTTATTCGGGATGCGTAGAAATCACCTCAAGCACTATGTAGCTACCTGGAAACAGTTGGTTTCACCCCTTCATCGTTTTGGAATCGTCCAACGAGATCCTGTTTCAGCTTACGGAAAACGAATCGTATGTCCCTAAGAGTGGACCATGTGGAGGATGTTGCCATACCTTCCACTTGCTTCGCGATATTCGTTCATGAGATCCAGGCGTCCTGCGTCAAATTCCTTACACCACTTTAGAATACCTGGGTGAGAAATTGTACTCTCACCATGTAGAGCAGTCATTTCACGATGAATGTCCGTGGAATTGAGCCGTGTAGACCATAGAAATCTGATCGTTTGAAGAAATAAAGGAAGTCTTCAGCGTCAACTTAATAGAGATGACTTCCTTTCTTTCTTCATGTAATAACGTCAACAACATCACATTAGAATTCCCCCAATCTGATCGTTGACCGCACATCCAATTTGGAGTGAACATGTAGTTGACGCGCCATTGATCCTGGCCCCCTCTGCACATAAAAGACAACTGCATGCCTCACCAATCTTTCTATCGGACGTGTCAACAACATGTAACTTGCTCGGCATTGCCCAGAGACGCAATACACAATGTGTTCTCACCGCAAGCTAGTGTAACTTACTTTTTGATTGGCCGGCGTAGTATGTAAATACTAAGCTACCACATAAAATAAGCTACAGTCGCACCTCTATGTATCGAAACTTTTCACTGAAGAGCCAAAAAAAATTAGCCCAGCCATGCGCATTGAAATAAGGAGATTTGGAACCAATCAGAATACGGCGCTGCGGTCGGTGACGACTGTATAAGAGAACCTCAGTCAGGGACATTTGTTAGATCGGTTACTGCTGATACATTTAGAGATTATCACGATTTAAGTGAGTTTCTACGTGATGTTCTAGTTGGCGCAAGAGAGATGGAGCATAGAATCTCCGAGTTTACGATGAAATTTGGAATTTCCCGTAAGACCATTTCACGAGTGTACCGTGAATATCGGGAATCCGGAAAACATAAAACCTCCGGCATCGCTGCGGCCGCAAAAAGATCGTGCAAGAACGGGACCGACGACGAAAAAAGAGAATCGTGGCAGAAGTGCAACTCTTCCGCAAATGGCTTCAGATTTCAATGCTCAACAATTGTCATTGTGCGATCAACAAGTGTCAGGGTGCGAACTATTTAACGAGACATTGCCGATATGGAGTTTCGGAGCTGAAGGCTTCCTCGTATACCCTTGATGACTGCACCATTCAAAGCTTTACGCCTCTTAAAACCATCATCATGGTGGAGGCTCTGTGATGGTATGGGGCGTGTACAGTTGGAGTGATATGGGACCCCAGATACGTCTCGATACGACTCTGACAAGGGACACGCGCGTAATCATCCTGTCTGATCGCCTGCACCCATCCGTGTACATTGTGCATCCCGACGGACGTGGACAATTCCAGCTGGACCATCAACAGCCTACACGTCCAGAATTTCTACAAATTGGTTCCAGACATAATATTTTAAATATAAACACTTCCACTAGCCACCAAAATGTCCAGACATGAAAATTATTGAGGTATCTCGGATGCCTTGCAACGTGCAGTTCAGAAGAGATCTCCACTCCCTCGTACTCTTACGAGTTCTACAGGATTGATGGTGTCAATTACCTCCAGCACTATTTCAGACATTAGTCGAGTCCATTCCACGTCGTGTTGCCGCACTTCTGCGTTGTCACAAGGACTCTGCCCGATGTTAGGAAGGTGTACAACTTTTTTTGGCTCTTTAGTGTATATATCGAAATTTTCTATAAAATAATTTTTTCTGTTTCTTGGATATTGCGTTCACAAAATTTTCTATACCTCGAAAATTATTTGTTTATACCGAACTCAGTTTCTCATTTGATTAAAATTATTGCCAAAAAAGAAATATACTGTTCATACTGTAAATTATGTTTAATTTTTTTTCTTGTGGACGTGCATTATATCATGGCAGAATACCCAAGAGATGATATTGTTAGTTCGGTAAAGAGGAATGATAATGAAAATGATTATGATGATCCTAGTGGCGAAGAAGAATAAGAATAAAAAGGAACAGGGTTGCAATCTTCCACAATCTAATTTAAACAGCTTTTGAGACATCACTGCAAGGTTTTTGATCAGAGAAAATGTTCCAGATCGAGTGTTTCAATTGCTTCAATAGTGTGAACAGTTTTTTGAAATGAGCGCATCATATGTGCAAGGAGATTCAATTTCAATTCAGTGATTTGGTGAGGTATGAATGCAATACTAATTTCATATTACTATTCATAAATATGTGGTATGATTGATTAAAACACTTGTTAATTATATGTTGTTGAAGCTTCCATTATACCCAATTTTTCCCAAATTGATGGGAAAATTTCATCTGAATATAAGATAGATATTTCAATATTTCAAAGGCTGAACTTCTACGAGTATATTTACCACACTCAAACTTCAAAAGCTTGGGCTACGTGGGCGGGCTGGCCATCTCGACTTTCCCTAGCGAGCCCCCAAAGGCATAATTCAGTTGAAATCTGATAAACTGATTTTATAGTTTGAAAATACGATAATAAAAATGATAGAAATTTTCATCGTACTTACCGCTGGGATAGGACATAGATATTCGCTTTTACCAGTACATTTTAGCAACTCTCCCAAGACATCAGGTATCGTTTTTTCCGCTGCTATACAAAAACTCTTTTCACTTATAATATACACTCTTGCCCACGTTGTGGTAGCCCATCTCCATATTGTTGAGATTACCTGTAATTTTACACAATATCATACTGTAATATTCTACGTGCACATAGGTCAAGGGTAAGTTATTAGCTAAGCATAGTATTTATTAGATATCACATTGTTGGGTTAAAAATTGTCTAATAGTTTTTTTCATGAACGATTATACACTGTTCGGAATTAACTTATTATACACTAAACACCGTGACGAAGTTAGTTTCTGGGAATTTTCCCCATCTTTAGTGGTATAAGCAACGCCTTGTTATCTACAACATATCTAAAACATTCACAAATGTAAAATTAATCCAATGTATGTACAAATTAATTATTAATTTCAATGAAGATAATACTTAGTCAGGTAACATGGTCAAATTTACACATATTAATGTACCTGGCCTACATACGCTGCATTGCAATCATTCAAATTCAGGATCTAAACTCCATTTTTTGCTTGATTTTTACAACGTCTTTCTAGATTAATGTCGATAATTTCTTATTTCTTTTGTAACATACTTAAATTATACTAATTTTTGGAGTTATTGACCTAACCGTTGTGACACTTTACCATTACAGAGAATACAAATGAAGCATTATTTGTTTTTATCAGAAAAATCCAGAGGAAAAATATGTTTTAATAATATATTAGTTTCTTTAGATTAAACAAGTTTGTCTATTAATTTTGGGTTGTATCCATTACTGGCTACATATTTTATAATGGTGATTTCTTTGTGAAATTCATTTTCACTTTCTCGTATACATACGTATATACGGAGTAGTGTACGTAGAATAGAGAAAGTTATCTAATGCTGCGGAAAATCAATTTCAATCACTTTGTATTGTAGTACAGTGTCATATAGAAAATATAAATTGATTTTAATAATTTTGCAGTTCTAAGAGTAATGAATTTTATTGTATTTTATTTTGTTTATAGCGAATGTAGACCACCACATATTTCAAGTTGAATAGATGTTAACTTTAGTGGTTTCTACTGCTATCATGCTACACTACAATAATGGACATTGCGTCCAACCGAGACTGTGAAGGTTAACTACAATAATGTATTATGTTTGTATGTGCTTTAGATAGTTGTATCAGTACAACATATAACGTTTTAATTGTAAAATGTCTTTTGATTGCAGCATCTGAAGATGGACATAATCTATCTTCCGAAACGTTATTTAATGTTTTGTAACTAATACACTTACAAGGTGATTGTCAATAAAAACTTATTGGACCTTACATCAATGTTATATTCCATAACAAATTGAATGACAATCTCTAGCTTATTTCGGCACGGTGGCCGAGATCTCTACGGCAGTAGTGCCATAGTGATCTCGGACCGAAGGGTCGCGGGTTCGAGTCCCGCCTCGGGCATGGTTGTATTTGTGTTCGTCATTTCCCCCCTTATGATCACCATTTCGTTTCATCTTCATAGTTACCATAACGTCAATACAATAGTGGTCGTTAATGATCTAATCTGTTGATGCGACCTTAAATAATAAAAAAAACTCTACCTTATGTACATCAAAACAAGATTTTGAGATCTTTTTAACAGCAAACTGTTTGGTTTTCGAAAAACATTATTTGCCATTTTTTATAGCACATTTACTCATGAATCCAATTATTGCGTCGAATGTAAATAATACTGACGTGAGGGACAAGTTAAAAATCATTTTTGTAATTTTTGAAAAAAAAAACAAAAGATAGAGCTTAATGGAGTTTATGTTATACGATAGGGGGCACTTGGTACTACCCCTACCAAAAATTTAAAGAAAAAATTTGGAGACGTTTTTGCAAAAATCTTGTTGTTTTTTTTTTTACTTTCTCGTATACATACGTATATACGGAGTAATATAAGTAGTGAAGAGAAAGTTATGTAATGCTGCGGAAAATCAGTTTCAAGATTTGAACAGAAAGAGGCGTTTTAGGGTCCCCTGATACCGAAAAAGAGTTTCAAATTTCAAAACTTCCGTCTGTCCGTGTTTCTGTCTGTCTGTCTGTCTGTCTGTCTGTCCGTCCGTCCGTCCGTCCGTCACTCCCTCCATCTGTAAACACAACTAGCGCCTAAACCACACGTATGATCTTTTCCAAATTTAAGAAACTCCTGCCTACACGGCTCTAGTTGAAACTTTGAAATTTTGAGAAACATTCTTCAATATTGGGGGTACTTCATATGCAGCCCTAGGAACATTTTAAAATTTTCTCAAAAACTGCTCCAAATTTTTTACTTCGTTTTCTTGTAACAATAAAGTAAAATACACCTATATGCATAGCATAGGTCCAATTTTTACGGTTAACCCTAAATTATTGCAAATTGAAAAAAAAAATTGAATATTTTTCGGAATCGTTCTACCACTTCAAAATTGAAGACAGAGATTTTTCCTTCAAATTAAATTAATGCTCCTTAAATAGTTTTTACATAATGGTCATGTCAATCACTATTTTAAATTTTAGCAGTTTTCGTCCAATAGTGCGTTCAATATTTGCAATTTTAATTATTAAAACAAGATTTTCTCAAAAACGGCTCCAAATTTTTTCTTTAACTTTTTGCAGGGTTAGTGCCAAACAATTCTTATACGGTAGCACAAACTCCATATTGTCCTATTCTTTTGTTTTTTCAAAATTTACAAAAATTTAATTTTTTTACTTATTTCTAATGGCGGTAATACTTATTTTAGATGCGATTTCTTCGCAGTATTAAATTTATGAGTACACGTGCTTCAAATAATGTGAAATAAAGTTCCTCAAAAACAACAGTTTTCTGTAAAAAAACTGAAAATCCCGCATTTTCAGAAACGCTCCAACGACATTGTCTCAAAAATGGTTTCAATTTTTTTCTTTATACATTTTCTTGAGATAGTGGTAATGACACTGTTTAATATGATGTAAAGTTCATTTTGGTGTACCCTTCTTTTTTTGATTAGGCAAATATAATTTATTTTAAATATCTCTCTCGCCTTTAGTATCTACATTTCAATGGATTTGTATATCTTATTACATTTATGAGTAAAATATATTCAAATGGCTTTAAATAAATTTTTTTTGAAAACTCAATAGATTTCTGTGGAAAAGAGCTTCATATTTCGCATTTAACCCATAGTAACGCATTACGCAATACGCCATTTTCGTCAAAAACGGCTCCAAATCTTTAGTGAAAATTTCTATTTAGGGGAGGTTCTAATATTCTTTAATCTTCTTAAATCAATATTTGGGTTCTACTACTTGGAAACCGAAAAGTGCAAAAAAAGTTTGAAAAAAATCTAAATGGGGTGGCGATATATGGCAGTAGGCAAGAAGGAGGGGCAAAACTGTACAGTACGAGTACCCACCAAGAAAACTAGAAAATCTTACTACAAGAAAGAATGTGTCATACTGTAGCACCTCTAGTTTAAAATTGCAAATATTTCACGCTGAATTGCACGAAGACTACTAAAATCTTCAAACATATATACTTGCTTTTAATGAAATAACAATTATGTGCAACAAATTTCAAGTGAAGAAAAAATCAAGTCATCAATTTTATATTTGTAGAAAGATGATGAAAAAATCAAACATTTGTAGTTATCAAAAATTTAGAGTTAACCGTAAAAATGGGACGAACGCTACCTTTATAAGTGTATTTTACTATATTTATAGAAGAAATTGAATTAAAAATTTGGATCAGTTCTTGGGAAAAAATTAAAATGTCCGGGGGTAATGTGTATGTAAAGTACCCCACATTTTAAAGAATGTTTTTTAAAATATGAAAGCTTCAACTAGAGCCAGATGGACAGGGGTTTCCTCAATTTGGAAAAGATCATACTTTTGTTTTAGATGCTAGTAGTGTTCACAGACGGACGGACGGACGGACGGACGGACGGACGGACGGACGGACGGACGGACGGACGGACGGACGGACGGACGGACGGACGGACGGACCGACGGACAGACGGATGGACGGTGGAAAAAAAAATCGCTATGATGTGACCCCAAAACGTGTATATCCGTTGACTTCTGGAAATCGATTTTCCCATCATCTTGCCAGCTGCCATCTATTGCCACCCAAAGTACATTTTTTCACATTTAATCAACATTTTGCTTCTCGAATAGAACAATCGAAAAAACACTTCATGAATATTAGGGAAGAGTTAAATCTCGTCCTAAATAGAAATTTTTATTGAAGAATTTTGAGCGCTTTTTAAGAAAATGACGTTAAGCGTTACTATAATGTAAAATTTGAAGCTCTTTTCCACAGGAATGTATTGAGTTTTCGAAAAAAACTTCAGTCACAGTCATTTGAAGCAGGTCAACTTGAAAATGCAAGAATGGATGCAAATCGATAAAAATGTGCATATGAACCGCGTGAGAGATATTTCAACAAAAATTAATTGTGAAATAACCAAACACCAAATTCGATTTTGTAGTTGTAGGAAGACGCCGAAAAAATTCATACTTTTGTAATTTTCGAAAATTTAGAGTTAGCGGTGAACGTTAGACCTATGCCACACCTTTATGAGTTTATTCTACAATATTATTATAAGTAATTTAAAGAAAAAAAATTGAGCCTCTTTTGAGAATATCTTAACAATGTTCATGGGGCTTCATGTAAGTACCTCCAAATTTTAAAAACCTTTTTCAAAATATGAAAGATTGAACTAGAGCCACTTAAACACGCGTTTCTCTCATTTGGAAAATATCGTACGCATGGTTTAGACGCTAGTGTTGTTCACATACACCAGACGGACAGACGAACGGACAGACGGGCTGACAGACGGGCGGACAGCCGGGCGAACAGACGGACGGACAGACGGACATCAGACAGACGGAGATGAGACAGAAGGATATGAGACAGACGGACATGAGACAGACGGACCTGAAACAGACGGACATGAGACAGACGGACATGAGACAGACGGACATGAGACAGACGGACATGAGACAGACGGACATGAGACAGACGGACAGACGGTCATGAGACAGACGGTCATGAGACAGACGGACATGAGACAGACGGACATGTGACAGACGGACATGAGACAGACGGACATGAGACAGATTGACATGAGACAGACGGACATGAGACAGACGGACATGAGACAGACGGAGATGTGACAGACGGACATGTGACAGACGGACATGAGACAGACGGACATGAGACAGACGGACATGAGACAGACGGACATGAGACAGACGGACATGAGACAGACGGACATGAGACAGACGGACATGAGACAGACGGACATGAGACAGACGGACATGAGACAGACGGACATGAGACAGACGGACATGAGACAGACGGACATGAGACAGACGGACATGAGACAGACGGACATGAGACAGACGGACATGAGACAGACGGACATGAGACAGACGGACATGAGACAGACGGACATGAGACAGACGGACATGAGACAGACGGACATGAGACAGACGGACATGAGACAGACGGACATGAGACAGACGGACATGAGACAGACGGACAGGAGACAGACGGACAGGAGACAGACGGACAGGAGACAGACGGACAGGAGACAGACGGACAGGAGACAGACGGATATGAGACAGACGGACATGAGAGACAGACGGACATGAGACAGAGACGGACATGAGACAGACGGACATGAGACAGACGGACATGAGACAGACGGACAGAGACAGACGGACATGAGACAGACGGACATGAGACAGACGGACATGAGACAGAAGGACATGAGACAGACGGACATGAGACAGACGGACATGAGACAGACGGACATGAGACAGACGGACATGAGACAGACGGACATGAGACAGACGGACATGAGACAGACGGACAGGAGACAGACGGACATGAGACAGACGGACATGAGACAGACGGACATGAGACAGACGGACATGAGACAGACGGACATGAGACAGACGGACATGAGACAGACGGACATGAGACAGACGGACATGAGACAGACGGACATGAGACAGACGGACATGAGACAGACGGACATGAGACAGACGGACATGAGACAGACGGACATGAGACAGACGGACATGAGACAGACGGACATGAGACAGACGGACATGAGACAGACGGACATGAGACAGACGGACACGAGACAGACGGACATGAGACAGACGGACATGAGACAGACGGACATGAGACAGACGGACATGTGACAGACGGACATGAGACAGACGGACATGAGACAGACGGACATGAGACAGACGGACATGAGACAGACGGATATGAGACAGACGGACATGAGACAGACGGACATGAGACAGAAGGACATGAGACAGACGGACATGAGACAGACGGACATGAGACAGACGGACATGAGACAGACGGACATGAGACAGACGGACATGAGACAGACGGACATGAGACAGACGGACATGAGACAGACGGACATGAGACAGACGGACATGAGACAGACGGACATGAGACAGACGGACAGGAGACAGACGGACATGAGACAGACGGACATGAGACAGACGGACATGAGACAGACGGACATGAGACAGACGGACATGAGACAGACGGACATGAGACAGACGGACATGAGACAGACGGACATGAGACAGACGGACATGAGACAGACGGACATGAGACAGACGGACATGAGACAGACGGACATGAGACAGACGGACATGCGACAGACGGACATGAGACAGACGGACATGAGACAGACGGACATGAGACAGACGGACATGAGACAGACGGACATGAGACAGACGGACATGAGACAGACGGACATGGGACAGACGGACATGAGACAGACGGACATGAGACAGACGGACATGAGACAGACGGACATGAGACAGACGGACATGAGACAGACGGACATGAGACAGACGGACATGAGACAGACGGACATGAGACAGACGGACATGAGACAGACGGACATGAGACAGACGGACATGAGACAGACGGACATGAGACAGACGGACATGAGACAGGCGGACATGAGACAGACGGACATGAGACAGACGGACATGAGACAGACGGACATGAGACAGACGGACATGAGACAGACGGACATGAGACAGACGGACATGAGACAGACGGACATGAGACAGACGGACATGAGACAGACGGACATGAGACAGACGGACATGAGACAGACGGACATGAGACAGACGGACATGAGACAGACGGACATGAGACAGACGGACATGAGACAGACGGACATGAGACAGACGGACATGAGACAGACGGACATGAGACAGACGGACATGAGACAGACGGACATGAGACAGACGGACATGAGACAGACGGACATGAGACAGACGGACATGAGACAGACGGACATGAGACAGGCGGACATGAGACAGACGGACATGAGACAGACGGACATGAGACAGACGGACATGAGACAGACGGACATGAGACAGACGGACATGAGACAGACGGACATGAGACAGACGGACATGAGACAGACGGACATGAGACAGACGGACATGAGACAGACGGACATGAGACAGACGGACATGAGACAGACGGACATGAGACAGACGGACATGAGACAGACGGACATGAGACAGACGGACATGAGACAGACGGACATGAGACAGTCGGACATGAGACAGTCGGACATGAGACAGTCGGACATGAGACAGTCGGACATGAGACAGTCGGACATGAGACAGTCGGACATGAGACAGTCGGACATGAGACAGTCGGACATCAGACAGACGGACATCAGACAGACGGACATCAGACAGTCGGACATCAGACAGACGGACATCAGACAAACGGACATCAGACAGGCGGACGGGCGTTTTGAAAAAAACACGTTTTCGGTATCAGTGTGCCCCAAAACGTGTATTTCCGTTAAAATCTCGTAATAGATTTTCCGCAGCATTACATAACTCTCTATACTACGTATATTCCTTCGTGCGTATTCAAGAAAGTAAAAACCGATGGATGGTGTTAAATTACAAAAAGATTGTAAGAAAAGATTTTTAGAATACCCAACTGCAAGTTTCTAGGTTTGTCATAACATTTCACACAGAAAGTCAAGGAATCTTGCAATTGACACACACCACTATATTCCTCAGAAACCCATATAAGAACATAACGGATATTTCGTCACCACATGTGTTCCACAATTGTTTTTACTTTCTCCTATGATAATGGCACTGTTTAATTATGACGTAAAATTCATTTTGATGTATTCGTTGGTTTACAAAAATTACACAAATGTAATTGTTTAAAAATATGTCTTACGCCGTTAATATGCACATTTGCATCGATTTGAATACATTATTGCATTTATCCACTTTGGTTAGGTAAAGTCAAACATTACGACATTAGGTTCAGTGTCGTAATGAAGCTCTTTACCGCACCCAGTGCGGTAAAGTACTTCATTACGACACTCGTTTTGTAATGGGTTATTCCGCGACTAGCTTGATTCCTACTATTAAAAATAACAACAATTGTTCAAAGAATTTTTATTGACATAACTTTTTAACAGAATAAGAGTTCAAATTATAATAATAGCTATGCTTATTTGTTGTAAACATTAATTACAAATTTGCTGCAATTTGATACCGTAATTCCCGATGATGTTGAAGCTGTACAATTCATATTTGCATTTGAAATATTTGTAGATTCCACATTCGAAATATTTTCCCCCATAATTTTCATAGCTATCTCTTTTTTATTTTGCACTGATGTTTCGACATAACCTTCAGCAACAGAATTTGACTTCCATCCACCGTGCCTCTTTAACACATTCATGTCAGCACCTGCATCGGCGAGTAAAGAAGCAGATGATCGACGAAAGCAATGTCCTGTAAAAGTTTCAGAATTCTTCAAACCAAGATACATTGCTATTTTTTTGGAATGTTTCCAAAAGTATTTATCCCAACTGGTTGCGAAGAACATTTTCCATTCTTGTAGGAGAGAAAGAAACGATCGTGCTTGACATTTTCCGGCCGAAGGCGAAAATATTGACGAAAAGTCTCCAAACAGTTGAATTCTTTGACACTTCCTTGAGTAATAACAAATTGTCTTGAAATTAATGTCTTGGTGTTTGGTATATTAATTATAATATACGTATTCTTATCCTCTATATCACTTAATTCTAAATTTTTCAATTCCTCTCTACGGCAAGCTCCAAAAACGCCAACTATTAATGTCACCTTCATCATTAAATAAATTTCATTATCTGCCTCTATTAAAAATTTATGTATGTCATCTTTCGAAAATATTTTAGATTTCTTGCTCATGTATCCTTCGCTCTTTCTTTTTAAGAAAGCTATCAATTGTGTGAACTTACTTATGTCCACATTATCATTAAGTAATATTGTACTCTTTAACATGGAATAATGTGACCATAGACTTGAGGGTTTCTCTTTTTTAGACTTACCAGAGAAGTACGCCATCATAACTTTTTCCGAAATGGTTTTAATATGTTTGGTTGCACTCCAGTCTCTAAATAAAGTGTATTCACGCTCATATTTTTTTCGTGATTTCTCTGGTAATAGCGTGTCTAGAGCAGCATTTGCTGCTATTTCGATGTCAGAATCACAGCTGCTGTCACTCATATTGGAAAAAAATACTCTTACACCGTGGAAAGAATACACAAAGCTTGAGGTTGACACCAAATGTGTTTCAATTGTTATCATTGTTAGAAACAGTGTCGCCACTTCTAGAAAATAAATCGTTAGTACTAAACGAACGCGTAGGACGATCTTTTAGATTAAATCTAACTAATTTTTACAAAGTGGATAAAACGTTGTACGATATACGTGTCGTAACATCTTATTACAATACTCGATTGGTTACCAAACTCGGCCTAACGGCCTCGTTTGGCAATCTTCCAATCTCGTATTGTAATAAGATGCTTTACGACACTTATATCGTAAACTACTATTGTCAAACCGTTATATCCTAAGTGGACGTCAAACCGGTTCGCCTACGTTTCCAATTCCGACGATGGCTGGTTTATCGACATCAGCTAAATAGCTAGGTTGAATTCAACTATTGCCTGAAGGATTCTGGCGCCCGCCTACCCTGATCGATAGTTTTCCGTAGTTTCTTCGATCAACACCAGGGGAGCAGTAGCCTAAGGAACGGGCCACGGAGCTAATACGGATCATTCTTTCCTATTTCTTGTCCTTGTCTCACCCCCTTACACACACTTACATGCACTACACTACCTCACAAAAGATGCGATGTTACGAGTCCAATGGTTTATAATGCAGTTGAATTTACTTACCTCCATATTACTACCAATTTCGATAGTTGTATTCCAAAAACCATACAGTTTCACACAATCATCCTGATCTTTTTTAGGTTCCAAATATATACTCAGATTTTTGGCAGCTACCTCTTCACAATGCGTGACCTTATGCACCTCAACTTGCTTGTAAGGCCCCTAGACGTAAAATAGATTATATAAATATTTTTTAAAAGTTGGTTTACATTACCACTTTTATTGATTTCAGTACAAATATAGTACTGCCTTTTTGTTTTCCTGAATGCTTCACACATGCGAAACATTTTACATTCTTAGTTCTGAAGTAAAAAAAAATTATAATAATGCAGCAAAAAGTTCTGCGTTTGGAAAGAAAAAATTTCGTACATTGTTTTCTAGATCAAGTTTGCGTAATACTTGGCTATCTGTTCTCTTAATTAAAACCAATATAATTTTGAAAATTTTAGAACTTCAAATTGTTTCAGAATTTGTTCTTATTTATTTATTTATTTATTTATTTATTTATTTATTTATTTATTTATTTATTTATTTATTTATTTATTTATTTATTTATGTATTTATTTATTTATTTATTTATTTATTTATTTATTTATTTATTTATTTATTTATTTATTTATTTATTTATTTATTTATTTATTTACGTCAAACACAGTTCAATCTGTGTATGACGTGCAATGGGGAAAAGTGAATGCTGTGCACGTTTCCAAAATTCTGTAATCCGTACACTAAGTCATATACTACTTGAATTTTGAATAAAGGAGAAAAAAAGAAAGGAAAAAACCCTCTGTTGTAATAAAATCTTTTTTCAAAGATAAATCAATAAATTTTGGCCTCTTATGCAAGATGTCCTTCGTCAAGGAATAATACTTCCTGCCGCGACAACATGGGAACGATAATATGAATAGCTATATTTCCCACTGAATTCTAGAAGACGTGCACAGATAATGAAGTTACATTTATGTCCAGAAACAAACTAGCGACTATCTCAACATGTGCTCAATGGATCAGGGAAATTGGCCGAAAAACCTGATCGAGATGGGGATCATTGACCCGGTGTCTGCTGTACAATACTTGTTGCATTTTGTTTACATTTATATAGTCGAAACGGCAAATAAAGCGTTAAATGTCACTGATAAAATTCATGTTACTTTCCTTATGATGCGCAGTATAGTCTAATTGTATAGAAACAGTTATGCAGCAGAAACGATTTCACTTTTGATTTAAACTTTTCTATTGAATTTAATCGTTTAATGTCATCTAGCAAAGTGGTGTAAAAACTGTGCATGTATTGTATGTGAATTTTTTGTAAGGGGCTGATGATACTGTCACCTGATGGATATGATTTCTACGTCGAGTGTTATAGTAATAGACTTCGGCGTTTTCTGAAAATATATTTCCACCCATTTCCAGTAAGTCATTGTTTCCAACCTTTTTTTGGTAATAGGATTATTTATTAGGATCGCATTAACCATGAGATGATGAGCGACCATATCAATCAGACAAAATATTAACAATATTTATAGTAGTCAAGTATTACCGGATATTATAAACTAATGGTCCTAAAACAGAATGTACTTTCTCTCAATACTGTTAATGTTAATGTAATATCATAATATGACAATTTGTGGTTTACCCTTCATTTATCATTTAAAAAATACTTGAAGAAAGGAAGCGCGAAAAACACATTGTTTTTTTAAATTCAAACGTTTAAACGAAAACAGCTCTCATTTAATTTTCCTTTCACGTTCTGCATAAATGTACCAGCAATGCACGATGTGAATTCTAACTTTTGTTAAAATTATTAGTTTATTTTACGCGAACCATCGTCGTCCGTCATTATCACCTCCTTATATCAGTGCAATTTAAAATAGATTTAATAATATTAAAAAATTAAATGTAATATTTCTTTTGAAGTTTCGAATAACCACCCCCAAGCACCTTTCACCTTTCTTTATTTTAACTCCAGATTTCAAAATTAACACCACTATTTACATCCACGATATCCTGGTTGTCGAAGCCTTCTTTTTCCCCAAGAAACAGTCAATAAGAGATTATTGTGTACGCTTCACGCGGTATCGCGACCTTTAACTATTCCCATTTTCCGAAATGTATTATATGATACGGAATCGGACTACCATCCGTTTTTGACAACACGTTTTAAATATATAGAAGACAATCTTAATTCAGTAAATAGAAAAGGACAAAAACTGATTGGTCACAGTTTACTGTCTTTACGTTACAAAATTACTTCTAGCCTCAAAATATTAAATTTAATCAATATATATATAGAATATGAAATTGTTGCAGAAAGAACGAAACAACGGAAAAATGGAAATGCTCTTGGAGGCCTGAACACCTTGATCAATTTAAATTGCAAAGGAAGATGGCAGCAAGGATATTCAAGGGTGCTAAACGATCTTTCGAAAAGTCACAACTTCTTGACATAGAAAACAATTTTGTTAAAAGTAACACTCGAAATTTCTATCAAGCATTTAAAAACCTTTAAATTACCCTTGAGGTTTTGCAAAGCGAGAAAACGGACTATGGGAGATCTCGTACAAATCAAAATTAGTGGTTTATTTATTTTACGTCAAAAAAAAAAAATTAGAAAAATGTGTGTGACCTGCTATGGGGAGAAGTGAATTCTGTGAACGTTTTCAAAATTCTGTGATCCCTTCCCTAAACCATATACTACTTGAATTTTGAACACAGAAAGAAAATGAGCGGTTTTTTGCGATGATTGTTAACAAAGTATTCGCTCTAAGGCAATAAAATATATTTCCAAGAATAAATCAGCAATTAATTTGGGCTCTTACTCCTCTTGATGTCCTTCGTCGAGGAATAATACTTCCTGCAACGACATCATGGAGAATGATATTTTGAATACCTATATTTCCCTCTGAATTCTAGAAGACGTGCACAGACAATGAAGTTTCATTTATGTCCAGAAGCAAAACAAGGGGCCATCTCAGCATTTGCTCAAAGAATCAGGGAAACTGGACGAAAAGCCTGAGCGATCTGGTCCTGTAGAATGGCACAGACTTTCTGAAATTAGTTCTCTAATTTCTTTGGTGTGGACTGCCTTTACGGTCAGTCTATATCTTCTTGCCTGCTGCCATCTATCACCGCCTAAAATATATTTTTTTTTGGATTTTCCTAATTTTTCGGTTTTCAAATAATAGAGCCAAAATATTACTTTAAGAATGTTGGAAAAGCGTAAAACCTGGTCCTAAGTAACAATTTTCATTTAAAAATTTAGAACCGTTATTATGCAAATGCCGTTAGCGACACTGTGAATGCGAAATTTGAAGTTCTTTTTCACAGAAAAAATTTTGAGTTTTCGGATAAAAGTGTAGAAGAAACTGTAAGTCTTTTGATGCACTTTTTCCCACAAATGGAAAACTGCTTACAAATTCCTGGAAATGTGAATATTATCGGCCTGAAAAATATTTACAAAATTACGTGAATATTTCAAAAAATAAAATAATTCCCTAGAATGAACTTAGTCATTTAAACAGTGCTATTAGGATTATGCGTTGGAAGAGTTTGAAGAAAAAATGTAGAGCCATGTTTTAAAAAGTTTGTGCATTTCTGAAAATGCGGAATTTGGGACTCGTTTTCACAGTATTAAATCTCGAAATCGATTTTCCGCAGCATTACATAACTTTCTCTATACTATACTCCATGTATATGCACGTATACGGGAAAGTAAAAACGAAGTTGTTTTGAAGTAAAAATATAAGTGCTCCTTTAATTAGGCGCAATTTCAACTTGTAATTTCCACAATTCAAGAATCAGTATCTCAGCTAATCTTCAATAAAGAGATAGATTTCATTGAGATACAAAACATGTTTGAATGGATTTAAATAGTTATAAGTGATGTACGAATTTTTTAAAATCATTACATGGTTCGTACGTTTTAATGAAAAAAATGCCTTTGTATATTGCTTGTTGAATTTTGAATCCATGAACTCTAAAAACTACAATTTATTAATTTATCAAATTTAAATCAATGCGTATTGCTAATCACATTGATATATTTAAAATTGAGGTAAAGTGTAACGAAAATTGAATTGTCGTCTTTTATATTAATTCAGTAGAATACATTCCTTTTGCTCCACACATACGCAACCGATCTTTATAAATGAAGTCTCTAAAGAAAGAGAATTTCACGGGGACTTAAAGAATTTCACATTGACTTTCAAAATATGAAGAATTTGTTTAAAAACGCATCTATTCATCTCAAATGCAACCGCAACACTGTCAGATATCCCGTAAAATAATTCCTAAATGAATATTCTAGTGCCTTCACAACAACAAATTTTAGAACAAAGGCCTCAAAGAAACGTTTTTCACAATTAAATCTACAGAACAAGATATTCGTAGACATTCTATTCAATTTTTGCGGGTTGGTGCTTATCGATACTACCAATACGTTTATTTGCATAATTATTAGTTCGAGATTCGCTCTCGCAGCAATAACTAGATTTACTATTAATATTTACTTGATACCAATGAAGATTGTTTTTTATGCGTGTAGTGCAACTCTTCATTTAACGTTTTGCTGACGTCTACAACTGCTGTGTACCTAGGTATGGAGGTAACTACGATGGAAACGCAACACAGGTTCCCATGTTTCAGTTTCACGATACCTTAAGGAAAAACTAGCGGGGGGTTTAACAAGCGAAAGTTCTCGCAACAGTACGCTGGTTTGTATTTATTTACAATTAATGTTTCCCTTCCTTCTATAGAGAACTGCTTTTTCTTTCAATTTATTGCAGATTTATCTCTAACGCTTTAAATATTAGTTTTTGCACAGGTAGGCACACAAGAAAACAATGACTCCCAAATTTCAGCCGTGAGTACAGTGCACCTTCACACATTGTCTTTAAACACCATTATTAGATTCTACTACCAAACTACAGTGCACAGCCTACATTTGTAGACTGGCGGGGTGGGAACCGTTAGCCACAACTGATATTTTAGGCAGAGATATATTCGACTATTGATGAATATTCCTTTAACTCCTCAAACGTTTAGATTTTGGTTCATTTTTCCCTACAAGACATCAGTATTGCATTGGTGAGATGTAGTTTACAAAATGTAATTCAAACATATCGAGTAAATATATATAATCTAGCAATTTTCTGCTACAGGTGATATTTTCATTTATTGAGAATACTAAATATGGAAAGGTTTCTTACGCAATTTCTCGTTACAAAGAATTTTTTGATTTGAAAAAAGAACTATGAATTTATTGAAAGTGTTTCCTACGTTTTATTTGTGAATTAATTTGACAGCTTAAACTCCCTTTAACTTACCATAAAGTTGGCCAGTGATGTAGGCAGCATTGCCACCACAGCTAATGAAATCAATATTAGATGCATCTCTATCAAAGTAGTCTCTGTCAATCAGAACATTGCAGCTATATGTCCTATGGAAGGCATTTTTGTTTGCGAGAACATTATATAATGATGACTGCGAGCAAGCATTCGTTAAATAACAGATAGGTATCAATGCACATAAATTCTATCCACATAGTTGTGTCAAATTTTGAACTTATATTAGATATCTGATAGACGTTTGTTTCAATAGATCGTATAAAAATGTTATAAATGTTATAAAAACGCGGCCCGCATATTCCTTGTGTCCTTTCATTACACAACGTTTTGGTTCCTGAAACTCAGTTTTGTTTGAGAAGCTACAAAAACCATGAACTGTTGACTTTTTGCACAGATTTTAGAGGTCATCAATAGTCCGACGCAGTGTTGCCATTCCCAAACGTTAAATGCAATCAGATCCGTAAGAAAAAGTAGCGGAAATACCAAACCTTTCCGTCCACTTATGGCTCCATTGGTCGTGCGCTTCGGATAAGCCTTGACACTCCACCCCGCCCCACCGCCGCACGCAGGGGAAGACGCAGGGCTCGGCGGCGGTAGGGCGCGCCGACCCGTCGGCGACAGCGAACGAAAGGGCTGCAGCAAGCAAAACGCCGTAACCGGTGGCGGCGTGAGCAGACCGCCATTTGAAGCTGTGTTGTGCTAGCGGTGGCGCGACGCCCTCCGACGCTGCTGGAAGCGGGAGTCCGCCGCCGAACGCCACAGCAGCGCGAAAGACCTCCATTGAAAACAATGCTTAGCTATTACACACGCACTTTTTCTTGAGCTCTCGCTAAGCTGGTTGCGAGAGGAGTGGAGAGTTTGGTTATTTTAAAGCTGTGTTGTGCTAGCGGTGGCGCGACGCCCTCCGACGCTGCTGGAAGCGGGAGTCCGCCGCCGAACGCCACAGCAGCGCGAAAGACCTCCATTGAAAGCAATGCTTAGCTATTACACACGCACTTTTTCTTGAGCTCTCGCTACGCTGGTTGCGAGAGGAGTGGAGAGTTCGGTTATTTTAAAGCTGTGTTGTGCTAGCGGTGGCGCGACGTCCTCCGACGCTGCTGGAAGCGGGAGTCCGCCGCCGAACGCCACAGCAGCGCGAAAGACCTCCATTGAAAGCAATGCTTAGCTACCAGCTGCGGGGTTCGGAATCTCTCTGCGACCTGTGATGGTGCCCCATACTTGGGTTTTCGTTACCTGATGTGTTTTGTCTACACGATAGAATACGGCACAGCTTTGTGCGTCATTGTCGATTGTACCGACAGATGTCGCATGATCGTGACCGTGTCAAGCAGTGCTGGAGAAAGACGCGAGTAAGACGCATATTCCATCGTGAAGACAATACTCCCCTGTGCCACGTTGCGAAGAGCAGAGTGTAAATAATATCCGTGCCCTCCGCAGTCAGTTTTGAGCTTCGGGTCGGCCAGCCGGTCGACCAGGTCGGTCGAGAGGTGGCAAGCGGCGGAGTCCGTTTCGGAGAACTTCGCGCTGCAAGACTCGGAGTCGCCACCTCGGAGTGAATTGATTGATAAATTGATTTTTCTATCTCCGTGCGCGTCATCTACTATAGTCACTAGTCCCTTACGTGTAGTGTATGTTTGTGCTCGGGCTATTGCGGTGGTCTTTCCACGCTGTATGGCCAGACTCGGCACCGACGTACCGTTTACTGGCGTGGTTTTCCCCAACCAGGTGACTCCCACCAGCGGACACCGCTCCTTTCAGGACAAGCTGTAATCTCCCGACCAGTCTCTCGGCAAGTGTGGCAGTGCAGTGCAAGCTGGTGTGTGTAAGAGATAAGGACAAGGAAGAGGTAGGAATGATCGCACGCGGCCCGTGGCCCGTTTGTTAGGGTAATGCTCCGACATTCGCGTGGTATTGATTGGAGAAACCACGGAAAACTACCGATCAGAGGAGCCGGCTGCTATAATTCTCCAGACAGCAGCTGCATTTGACCTAGCTGAAAAGCTAGTGTCGAAAATTCTGCCGCCGTCAGGACTCGAACCTAGAACCTCCCGGTCCGAGGGACCTGAGCCATCTCTCTCGGTCTCGGAGTATCGTGTGTAATGTTCCAGGAAAAAGGAAAAAGTAATGGATTTTTTCTTAAATAAACAATCACAAATTACGATTTTTTAAAATTTAATTTATTTCTAGTTGCATCAACGAGGTTATTAACTACTATTCTGTAAGACTACACTAAAAGATTTTTCATTGCGTGATTTGTTTACACTTTTACATTTTATTTTATCGCCACTTTTTACGCAGTGTAGAGACAGTATTGCAATGCTGCGGGAACAATCGGCGAATTTTCGACACAAAAACTCTTATTTTCGTGCTTCTGTAATGCAAAAGTGGATAAATCTTGCCTCTCAATTAATTCATCTAGCACCTCTAAACCTGCTCTGCACTCCAATTGAGATCAAATACCGCTGACAATAAACTACTATTAGTAGTGGATAATCATCTTCCTATACAATGCGTGAAAAAAGCTGTTATTTAAACCTTATGAATTTCTACAGAAGAGTTTACTTTGAGACTGGAGAGATGTCATTTTCTCCTATGAGAATTTATTCTCCTCCGCAAATGATGGACTCCTTGGCGTTTTGAGGCCTCAAAGAAGCCGCTATGATTCTCGGTACGTAAAACAAGTAGTCAGTCAGGCCTTTCTTCACTAGCAGTTTGGGGCTGGATGTCATCTTGTGGGATTGGAATGATCCATAGGATCGAAGGACACTTAAATGCCTCTCACTACATCCACATACTGAGAGATGTCATGATCTCTTCAGAAAGTCAATTGCATCCTGAGGGTATAATTCAATTCCGACAGGACGAGTTTCCTATTCAAAAGTCCGTTTCGGTTGAATCGCGGAGCAAGAACGGAGCAAAATGTAAATTCATTATCTGTGCACTTCTAGAATTCAGTGGGAAATAGTTACTCAAATTATCGTTCTCCTTGATGTCGTTGCAGGAAGTATTATTCCTTGAGGAAGGACTTGATGAGTGATAAGAGCCCAAATTAATTGCGGATTTACTCTTAAAAATAGGTTTTATTACATTGGAGCGAATATTTTTGTTAACAAGCCTCGCAAAAAACGCTCATTTTCTTTCTGTATTCAAAATTCAAGTAGTATATAGCTTAGGGTAGGGATCACAGAATTTTTAAAATCGTGCACAGAATTCGATTCTCCCCATATTCCGTCATTCATAGTTTTTAACTGTTTGTGACGTATGTAAAATAAAAAATAAAAAAACAACATATTCAGGTTTTTGATTGATCACCATGCGCACCAGACTTCAACCCGATGAAAAGTCTATGGGCACGCACAGTCTATGGGACAAACGCACCATGGCCGAAAAATGGCCTCATCTAGAACCTAACAACGCCGATGCGCCCTGGCATCTAATCGAAGAAGCCTGCGAGGAGGGGCTCACGGTCGCAACTACGCGGCGAGATTTGTGGATTTTTCTTACGTGGGGTGAGAATTGTAGTAGAATCTGTGGAGTTTTGGATTCTTTATTAATGTATGCCTTGTCTTTCCTAGAATAAGAGTTTTAAGAACAAACCATTAATATAAGAAATCTAGAATAAAATTAAAAAATACATAATTGGGAGTATAAAAAACAAATATTTCAGAGAAAGATAGAAATCTCTTTTCAGAGTTGCTTTGTTTTAAAACCAAAATAATAATTTATTTACGCTATGGAGAGAGTTTTGTAACAAAGTTTATTTGTCAAAATATATTCACGGACAAAAACAAATCCTGGTAAGCACCTGAATTCGATCCTTCTGCATATACTTGGGTTTTCTAAAGTGGCATCTAAAGGAAGTATCTCTTAGATGGAATATGCCACGAGTTTTTGCGTCTTTCTGAGTCCTACTGCAAGATGTCGCATGATCGCGACCGTTGGAGCGTCGTGATGTGTAAAGATGACAGGATTCTCATATATGTACATTTATTTTGTACATAATATACACGGATAACTTAATACTTGTACATAGCATATATGAGCATATATCATCCGCGTGTCGTTTGCGGAAAAGAGATGATGATTCTCATAACAACCTTCATATATTGATACGCACCATGGCAATGTGTTGTCATGGTCGGCAGCGGAACCTTCCCTCATAAAGGGATGAGAGAGTTTACGACGTTACATACGACGTTACACCTATCAAGCAGTGCTGCAGATTAAGCGACTCTAGCGGCACGACAGAAATAGACGTGAACGGCCGTGCCATATTCCATCTTGGAGATAATACCCTTAAATATTTTGAAAGCAAAACCTAGGTATAGGGTTCTGGAAGAAAGGATTCTACCAATGAACCGAAAGAATACTTTCGTAATTTAAATGAATGCATAAATTATTGTGCCAAATTCCGGACGTTTAAAATGTCCCCAAAATATTTAGATAATTACAAATAATCTTGATATGTGGCATGTCTTCTGTCAAAAGGAATTAAAACATGAATTACTGAAATACATACAGATTCCTTGCATGCACACAAAAACTGTTGAACGAATAACAAATAAAAAGAGTAAGGCAGTTTTATGAATCCCCGACAAAAATAGACTTTTTTTTAAAATTATTTATTTAAGGTCGCCTTAAAAACAGCTAGGTCATTGGCGACCACAGTTACAATAATACAGTAGTTACAAATATACAAATATACATTAGTTGCACAATTTCATGGGATACACACATAGAGCCTTAATATGAATATTGTACATGGGACAATTTATAGTCACTAGCTAAATACTATTTATGAGATTAAATTTGGTGAGGAGTTCTATAATTTTCATGTGGCCGGAATCAGAATTGAATATACAGTGGAGATTGTCATTGATGTTGAGGTATGTTCTGACAGCCGACATTACCTGGCAATCAACTATAATGTGTTTAGTTGAAACTGGGAGGCCGCAATTTGGGCAAGGGTCAGGAGTAGCCTTTTTTAGCAGGTAGCTGTGACTAAGTTTAAAATGTCCTATACGGAGTCTTGTAATAACCACTTGATGTCTTCTGCTAAGTCTTACGGATGTGACGGGAGATTCCTCAATACTCTTCCTAACTGCATGTAATTTGGAAGGCAACATTTTCCAGTTCCGGTCCCAAAGTTTCTTAACCGCATGTAAAAGGTAGTTTTTGAGGTCAGGAAGTAAGCCGCCAGCTTCAGTTTCAATTTCGGGGAGAGAGATTGCTGCTTTCGCTGCTGCATCAGCTTCTTCATTGCCTTGGATGCCTATATGAGAAGGAAGCCAAGCTATTGTAATGCGGTAACCTTTAAGGAAGGAGTGATAAAGCTTTTCTTGGATTTCTTGAACCAGGGGATTTAAGGAATGACTGTTGCGAACAGAGGATAAAACAGATAGTGAGTCAGAAAAAATAACAATATCTGAGCTAGATGGTCTTTGGATGCTAATATCAATAGCTTTGATAATAGCCCAAGCTTCACATGAGAATATGGAATAGAAGTCCGGGAGGCGGTAAAGATACTTAAGGGGTGGGGTAATGGAAATAACAGCTCCACTGGATCTTGATTGTTGCTTGGATCCATCCGTGAAAAACTGGCTATGATTTGCAAATTTATGCTGAAACTCCAGGATTAATTGCTTTAGGATAGGCTTAGGGATATCTGGATGCGTAAATTTGGTAGCTTCCGTATTGATTGGCAGGGAGAAATGGTCCCAAGGGGGAAGAGGGTTGAGTTTCCTCTTGAGGATATCATGAGACTCAATGCCAAGTTCATCACGGTACTTAGCGAGTCTAACACACAACGGTTTAGGATAGTTAGGATGATTTGCAAATTGGAAGGACTTAGAGAGGTTACAGATATAATTAAGTGTGGGATTAGGAGGAGAACAATGAGAAGAGTAAGCAAATTGTAAGCACAGGAATTTTCTACGGAGGTCTAAAGAAAGGAGGCCCGCTTCGACTAGTAGGCTAGTACATGGGCTGGTCCTGAAGGCACCCAAACTTAGGCGGCATGCAGAATTAATTATAGGGTCCAATGTTCTTAGTAAATGGTTGCTGGCTGAACTATAAGCCACGACTCCATAGTCTAACTTTGGTTGTATCAAAGATTTGTAACAATTGATTAGCGAAATAACGTCCGCTCCCCACTTGTGTGAAGATAACATTTTAATTATGTTAAGTCTAACAGAGCAATCCGCTTTGAGGGAAGAAATGTGGGATTTCCACGAGTGCTTCTGGTCGAATGTTAGACCCAAAATTTTGCTGGTATTCGTTCTTCTTAGGTTATGATCACCAATTTTCAGGACTACTGAAGACAAGTTCAATACTTTCCGAGATCTCGTGAAGACCATAAATTCAGATTTGTTTTTGATAAGATGAATCCCGACGACTTGGACCATTCGTTAATTGTGCTGAGGGATTCTTGCATTATAGTTGTGATTAAATTAATATCTTTGCCACTACAGAGGAGGGTGATATCATCAGCAAACAGAAATATTTTCACAGGGCTTTTTACAATATTGCTCACTTCATTTATGGCGATGAGGAATAATAACACACTTAACACTGATCCTTGAGGAAGGCCATTTGACATTTCAACTTGCTGTGATGTTTTATCTTGAACGCGGACTTTGAGAAATCTGTGTTCAATAAAGTTCTTTATGAAAGCAAACATATTGCCCTTTATTGGCAATGTAGAGATGATAGATAGTAGTCTGGATTTGTGGACCATTTCATAGGCCTTTCCGAGATCAAGCGAAACAACCATCGTATGATGGTGCCTGCTAAGCGCATCGCAGATTTCTGAATCAATTCCGACTAAGTGGTCATTGGTGGAGCGAAAAGTTCTAAATCCACTTTGGAAAGGAGACCAGAGGATTTTCGATTCTAGTAACCATCTTAAACGGTTGCATACCATCTTCTCAAGAAGCTTACACAGATTGCACGTTAAAGATATGGGTCGATAACTAGCTGGGTTGCATCTGTCCTTATTGGGCTTAAGAATCGGAATAACTATAGCTTCTTTCCATTGGTCCGGAAAGGTCTGAGTGGACCATATGACATTGTATATCTGAAGAAGATGGTCCAGGGCCTTCGCTGGTAGATTTTTAAGAAAACTGTTGGGGATGTTGTCAGGGCCCGGAGCAGAATTGTTACTTTTCTTTAGCACATAAAGAAGTTCGTCTAAGGTGAAAATTCTGTTATAATGGTCATTGTTGGAACCAACCAATGAAGAAATAAGTTTTTGAGGCATAAAAAATGTTGAATCAAGAGATTTCAAAAGCTCCGGATCATAGTTGCAGGCTGGAATTCTTAGCAAAAGATACAGCAAGTAAATTACTGGAGTCTTGAGGTTGTGAGTATTTATTACCGTTTGCGTCTATTAGCATGAATGGGATGGAGTTCATCGGTGCGCCACTAATGGACTTGATTTTTTGCCATAACAAAGAGAAGGGAGTCTGTTTAGTTATTGATGATGTAAAATTATTCGAAGATTGAAGTCTTGTTGTTTTTAAAATTAAGCGGGCTTTAGCCCTAGCTTTCCTAAAGAGTATTCCGTTTTCAATGGTTTTATTCTTCTTATACTTTCGGAAATATCTCTTCTTTTCTTTGATGACCGCTGTGCATTCCTCATTCCACCAAGGAACCTGGTGTTTCCTTATTCTTCCAGAACTTAGAGGGATGGATGAACTGGCAGCTAATGTCAACATATTAGTAAAGTCCTGAACTGTTTTATTTATAAGAGGAGGTGGATACGAGTCTGATTTAGGAAGGTTATCGACATTATTAATTATGATGTGTTGGAATTGTAACCAATTTGCATGGTTAATCAACCATTTAGGGTGAGTTTTGAGATTTTTCGCCAATTGTCGGTCGGAGAAGTTGATAGAGATGGGATAGTGGTCACTATCATAAAGTTGATCAAAGGTGCTCCAAGCACATTTTGTAGCAATGTTACTAGTCACAAGACTCAAATCTATTGCACTCTCGGTGCCATTGCTTGTATTAAATCTTGTAGCACTTCCGTTGTTCAGGAGGATTAAATTATCATATTTATCGAGCCATTCTTCTATAGATTTGCCCCTTCTGTCAGTTCTTCGAGAGCCCCACATAATATTATGGCTGTTAAAATCACCCACTATAATAAATGGTTTAGGAAGTTGCATGACAATGTTGTCAAGTTCGAGAATATTCAATGTTTGGCTATTCGGTAAGTAAATATTGCATACAGTCACCACTATATTAAGCTTGATCGATACGGCCGCAGCTTCTAAGGGAGTTTGTAGTGGAATATTATGAAGAAAAACATCTTGTTTCACAAATGTCGCTACTCCCCTGCTTGCAATTAGAGAGTCTCTTCTGTTGCAGAATACACTTTTATATCCACGTAACGGAGCACATGTATTGCCTTTAAAGTTGGTTTCTTGTAGGCAGAGAACTTGGGGACTGAAATCATTGATGAGAATTTTTAAGAAGGACATTCGGGAGTAGAAGCCATTGCAATTCCATTGAATAATATCCATGAGGAAATACAGGAAATATATGGCCGTAGTATTACACTGTAGATGCCTGGGAAGTATCCATATCAGAATCCAATGCACTTTCAAGTTTTTTGATTATTCTGGAACATCTGTTTTTAATACCTTTGTTAGGAAGGGTGGTATAAATATCCCGTAACATTGAAATTATAGGTGAAATATCTGGAGAGAAGTCTTTAGCAATTTCTGCAATGTTCTGGGAACTTTTAGATTTGTCAAAGAAGCTTAACAATTCATTCATCGATAACGGGTATTTAATTGGGCTCTTTTCAATCTTTTCTTTGGTCACTGACCATTGAATGTCTTCTTTACTATCTGAGGTGGTTTTTATTTTTTTTAGGGGAACACTATTTTGTTTCACAGGGGGGTCTTCTAAGTCTAAAGATATCTCCGAATCAGAGAGGACAGTCTTTTCAGTAACGAGATCTCTTGTCACATTAGCGGGAAGAGACGTCGCTTGGGAACTACTAGTAGAGAGTGGCCTTTTAGTTCTTGATTTTACCGTGTTTTCCGTTGGCTTCTCTGCCTTGGATTCCGAGACTGAAGTTGTAGGGAATGCCGGTAAAGGATCTGGTTGTGAAACACTTGGGAGATCAGGGAATTCGTTCTCGTTAATGACAGGAGCGGGACCGGGGGCAGGAGAAACGGAAAGGTCGCCGTCTGATAAGGGAAAGGTTGTTACCTTCGGGCTGATAGCTGCTTGCGGCAGGGGTGAGTTGCCATTTGGGCAGTTCTTAGCAAAATGACCTTGCAGC